>JAXCGZ010007553.1:22500-180000 GCA_037179515.1 Halocaridina rubra | reverse complement strand
GTTATCTATTCTCTAAAAGATAGATATCAATTATCACCCTGGGAGATTCCCTTACCTTCTTGGCAATTTTCCTGTCAATGGTGGAATACCCCAAAGAGGCTGCATGCTTGACCACGCCACCATCTTCAAAAACCAAGTGGAATCAATGCCAAAAGATTTCAGCGGTAAAATAAACACTCACTGTTTATAAGCTTTATCATGATATATATGTAAAACGATGCCTAGTAAAGTAATGAAGATGTCTGCTTATATAAATACCTATCTTTACCTTGAAATATGCATGACAATAATTTCCACTAAAAACATGAAAATGACCAATCTCTATATAAAAAATACAGTTAACAAGATACTGAAAGCTAATGCAAACAAGAACAAAAACCAGTATATTCTCATATACAGGACTTGCAGTGCTGGACTTTGAATATTATTTGCCTAGTTTCTATTCAGCACCCAGGGCATACAAAAAGGCATCACGAGAGTGGATAACTTTCTTGCATCCCAACTGGACAACAGAAGACATTGAGGCAGAAGTTGTTGAAACTTTCAATAATTCTACAAAGAAATTAATGGAGGTATGGTACTGTATTGCACTCTTCTTTCATTCTTTCAATCATATCGATAAATAGACAAGAGAGTTCTTTATGATTCACAGTAAAGATTAATAACATTTATAAATAGTCACACTGCATAGTGATTTTTAGCACTGAAATACATATGTACAGCTTATATCATGAAAGGATATGGACCATAAGTCTCCTTTTCCAGTGGTTTACATAGTATCTAGATAAATGCGAAAGATCAGACAAGGGAACTATGAGGCTGCATATGTTTATAAAAGTTGACACTTTTTAAAATAACAGTTCTCTGCAGGTTTTAACACAGAGAAGCTGACGGGAAATCCCTTTGACGAGCAGCAACTCTCATAATCTCTCTCCTGTCATCCCACTTTCTCGTAATCTTTCTTCCCTGCTACACTAACATACTACACTCACCCAATGTGCTTTTCTTTCCAGCCATCCATCTTATCCTAGGATCTTTCTCTTGGTTTAGCAACAATTACGACTGCTTTTTATAGTCTCTTGGCTAGTCACCATCTCGGCATTCTCATGACTAAATAATAAGGGCTGAGAGATCAGAGAAGCCTAGGAAATACCTGTTTGTGCTCACCTGCAGTTTTACTTTTACTCATTAACACTTACTACATCTCTCCTTAAAAGTATAAATGTATTTCTCTTTTACAGTTTCCTCATACGAACTCCTATTATCAACTATTCAAGCACCTAAAAAGTACTTTCTTATCCTGAAAAGAAGTTTTCTTGAAAAGCTTCAAATTATGGCCTCTAGTTCTAGAGCCACCCTAGTATCACTCCATATCCATTCTGCCAACACAATGAAGGCATATAAAAAATTTTACCATATCCCCCCCTTTTCTTCTAGCTTCACATGATGGTAAGTCTAAAATGCTCAGCCTTTCCTCACAACTGAGATTACGTATCTCTGTCACCAGATTCATAGTATGTCCTTGAACTTTTTCCAACTTATTTACATTTTATTCATGAGAGGATGCCAGAAGGGCACATCATGTTCAAGCTGTGGCCTCATATATATATATATATATATATATATATATATATATATATATATATATATATATATATATATATATATATATATATATATATATATATATATATATATATATATATATATATAGAGAGAGAGAGAGAGAGAGAGAGAGAGAGAGAGAGAGAGAGAGAGAGAGAGTGTGTGTAATAATTCTTAAGGCATTCATTTACAGGTAGTGCTTCATCTTGCGAATAAACTGCGGCCTAATGCTAAGTGGGGATATTATCATTACCCCTACTGCAAAAACAGAGAAGGCAAATTCAACTGTACAGATAATGTATGCAAAATTTTTTCACTTGTTTCATTACTTTCAAGAAAAAAAATTATATATATATATATATATATATATATATATATATATATATATATATATATATATATATATATATATATATATTGATATATATACTGTATATATATATATATATATATATATATATATATATATATATATATATATATATATATATATATATATATATATATATATATATATATATATATATATATATATATATATATATATATATATATATATATATATATATATATATATATATATATATAGAGAGAGAGAGAGAGAGAGAGAGAGAGAGTTATACATTGGCAGTATACTGTATTTTATTTCAAACATATCTTCTTAAATCTGACTGCTGCTTAATATATGAGATTTTATTAATTTTTTATATATATTTCTTACTAATGTCTTTTTATTTGTAGTCAACGTGGCTTAAGCGGTAGCGTTCGCAACTCTGAGGCGTCTGGTCGAGGGTTTGCGCCCCGTCACGGTCTGAGGTTAGTAAGGGCATGCACTCAGGGTAGCGATTACATCTGCCAAAACAGGTCCTTCGCAAGAAGGCAAACGTCCTAGCCCTTGGTAGAAAAGGGAGTCCGTGACGTAAAACCGGAACTAATGTCTTATTTTTTCAGATAATTATATAATTTGTTATACAGTACATCCAAAATTCTGTGATTTACTAAAACAGTTTTAAAATAATGAGAAATTAGTAAGAAATATATAAAAAATAAATAATCTAGGAAAAGCAAAAACAGCAGTCATATTCAACAATATATATATATATATATATATATATATATATATATATATATATATATATATATATATATATATATATATATATATATATATATATATATATATATATATATATAATAGGGCTTACAAATTTTAAACTCATTTCTTTACAGGAACAATGCTGATATTACCATTAATAACGTCAGCATTCATTGTCTAATTCGTACATTCTATTTTAAGACTGACTATGGGGAAGTAAACATTACAAACGTGAAAAAACAAGGCTATTTCAAGCCAAAATCAAGCCTAATAATTAATTCAAATAAAAACGACATTAGTGCAATCATGGAAGGCATTAATACTGAACATTTATTTCGCCAATAAGTAACGTTTGCTCTTGTTTCACTTCTTTGAAAAAAAAATTACAAACATGTGTTTATTGATTTCTATTATTAATAAAAAGTATGTCAAGGAACTGATAAAAACGGTAGAGAGATGTATCAATCAAGTGACATTGATAACTGTTAGTGCACGTGTCACTAAGGCTATTATGTATATCACTCAATTGAGACTCAAAACAGCTTATGATAAGGAATGACAGCATATCAGCTGTGGTAGTCACACACGTGCATGTTTCCAACCACGCAGCAGCGTAAGCAACGATATCATAATATAAATATGTAGAAAAAGGAATACTGTATACAAAATGACTAATGCCCTTGTTAAAATCATTCAAAATAGTTCTTAATGTCAACACTTTAAGAAAAGAAGATACTGATTGTAACCTTGAACAAATAAAATTCCAATAAGTACTTGTACACTCACAAGTAGAAATAATTTAGGAGAATTTATGGTTATCATTTATATTCCGAAAACCATATGAAAAAACGTAAAGAAAAATTTGTTAAAATAAAAAAGAAAACCATCATTAATCTTGAAATTTCATGATTGTTTGTGATCAAGATATTAAATTTAATGTCATTCCCATAAGCATTAAAAGTGTAATGGAAACCTGGGCAAAAATATTACATATTGAATATTATCTGACCAATAAAGCTAAAAATGGTCGATTAATAACATTTAGCATTACTTTAGTTAATAATGTGGTTCTCGGTTGCAGAGAGTTATTGAACTTCATATATTTTATAGGAATATTTATGAATAGTGGGTACATGTCCCATACCAACCACTTTCTTTTTAGTTTATGGCAATTTGTATATGAGGCCACAATCCCTTTTTTTTTCTTTTTTATTCAGATGCTGGCTTTGAATGATGAAATGGTCACATGGCTCTATAATGAATCCAAAGCATTATATCCAAGCATTTATGTTCAAAAAGGGAAAGGATTTGATGATCTAGGTCGTCGAAATATGGCAATGGGACGAATAAATGAAGCACTTAGGATACGGCATCAGTTACAAAAAAATATACCCATCTATACGTATTTCAGAGGCCTGTATGTCTTTCTTTATTCTTCATATGGCTATAATAAAAATCATATTAAAATGTCAAAAGATCATAACAGTCTGAAAATTCCTTACATTGGGATATTTTTCATACTTGATGGAATGTCTGACTAAAGCTAGTGAAGTGGCCAAAATTGAAGCAAAACACAAAAGAAAAAAACTGAGGTTATTGTGTTTCAGTGTACCCTGGCCAGCCTAAATTTATCTTGATCACTTAACATAGAAAGAAAAAAATGGTAAGGAGTTACAATTCTTTGCATTCCTATCCCTTCAGTAACCTTTTTCATCACGAAAGTCATTGAAGGATATTGGTATATTCTTACATATTAAGTGAATTATACTCAACTTGTCTTTGAAAAAATACTTCCTTCCATATATTAACCATTTAGAATTGCTTGTCTTCAATATTCCAAGCAGGAATGTGTATCTTTTCTCTGCAAGAGCACTTAGGAAGAAGGCATAGTTAGTGAGAGGCATCCTTCATGGATGGCAGTCAACTCGGCAAGATCAGTGAGGACATCACTGAATATACGAGGTGAAAGTGGAATAGTCTCCTCATAAGCTTAGGCTTTGAAAAGATTTAACTATTTGTTGTGTAGCTGTCAGAAAACAAATTCTACTTTTTTTGTAATTTCAGGTACAAAGACACTGATGAATATTTGGAAACACTTGATATATTAAACACTATGGGAGTTTCAAGATTGGCAGGAATTGATGGAACCATAATATGGGGAAGATCCGATGATGTAAGCTCACCAGAGAAGTGTGCTGCCTTGAAGGTAAGGGCCATATTAGCTGTAAAAGTACCCAAAGTATATAGGAGTAATTGTACCGTTGTCTTAGCATAACTTTCATGACTGCTTTCTCACTATAGGTGTGATAACTTTTCTTACCAATCTATATACAAAGTCCACAGTCCTCCTTATAAGGTAGGTAGTCCAAGTCATGGCTGAAATTTCTATTTATGAGAGGAGAATATGAAGGGAAGATTCCCAGTCCCCTTGCTTCGCCATATTAATTTGACTTTTACGACGTGCAGGGAAACAGAGGTAGTAATCTTGTTTGCCACCTCAAGAGCTGGAAAGAAAATTCAGAGTAAGAAATAATTACCTATTTTATGCATACCTTAAATACTTTGGAAAACTTTCATGAGGTCACATTATAAAAATCCACAATTCACTAATACAGTAACATGAGGTCATTAGAAATAAAATAAGAATACTGTGAAGGAAGAATTCTGAAATTATGAAACAATACTATAAAGCACACATATCATCTTAAAAGCTTTGCATAATTTAATGTATAATGTAATCCTAATAACTTTTAATACAGCTGTTATTTACCATAAAATGTTGTAAGGTGTAATCTTTGTACAAAAAGTCCACTATGGATGCAAGGTATCTGCTAACACAGCAAGGGCTCTATATGATCCCCATAGCAAATTCTTGACTAACATTGCAGGAATGAATTGGAGTGCAGGAGGAATAACACTCCACAATACCTTATTTCATTACCAAAGACAGAATAGCAGTACATGAAAGATCAGGATGATGTTAAAGACAGTTTGTACAATGATGATGGTCACAAGACCAGTTTAGAATTTTTGGAGAGGGAATGTTTTATGCTTCTTCAATTTTATTTTGATAGGGTATGTTATTTCTTCTTAATTTCCTGAAAAAGCTGCTCAATTCTTGTTCAGGATGTACATTTATATAAAGAAAGTAATTTTTGGTCTTACTTCATTTTCTTGGTATTGCTGTTTTTTCCAATGGCTTCAGTTCTCGGTCTGGAAATTGTAATTTATGGCTGTCCAAGAGCTACTAGTGCTGTGGGCAGGTAACAAATATGTTTGGAGTGCTTCCTGTTGATTCGTTGGGTGGCAAGAATGCTCTACGTGCTTCTGTGACGTAAAGATTGATATTAGACCCAACTTAATTTCCCAATAGCGTCTACTTTTTTGGGTAGTACTGGAGCTACTGTTTCAATGCTTGTCTAGTTGCTGAAGGTTAGGTACTGAAGAGTATGATTTATGACTAGTATATATAACTTCTCAACTTCAGATTATAAGGCAAGCACTGAAAAGTATTGTGTAATATTTTCCTTAATAATAGAGTTCTGCAGCCTATAAATGAACATCTCTGCGAGTTTATAAAGCTAAGTTGCTCTAAGTTCAATAGTTTCATTAGGCTAAAGGAATATTGGTGCTTGCAGACATGTTCAATAATGATCGCAGCTCTACTTTTGAGTATTTACTTTGCACTTCTTTTTGTAATGGCACAATACTTATAAAAAGATTTTATGGGCAAAAGATAAATACTTGTATAATAAAAACCATCAACTTGAAATGAGATGAGAGGAGTATTTCCCTTTTGTTTATGTCCTACTTTGCACTTTATACAGATGCTTTTCAAGGATGTAACCATACTTTGCTTTGTAATGGGTTCATTGGCGTGCTGGTATTGGACAAGTCCTGCTCCATATGGTAATAGTTTCCTAGAATTATTTAAGTCTGGCATGGATTCATAGCACACTGGCATAGAACAGGCCAGCTTTAAGACATATATAACAAGCTAAGGGATATAGTTAGGCAGAAAAAAAAGACTTGGGGAAAAGAAAAGGAACCTATAAAAGATTGAACAAGGTGCAAGCAAGTAATCAAGATAGTAAGAGATTATTATAATTATCTGTATTATTATTTTTATTATTATCTATATTATTATTATTATTATTATTATTACAATTATTATTCGTAGTAGTAGTAATAGTAGTAGAAGCAGTAGCAGTAGTAGTAGTAGCAGTAGTAGTAACAACGGGAAGAAAAGATTTGCAAGAGCCAATTAAAAGGGACAAAAGAGTAAAAGTCTGGCAATCTCATTTTTCCCATGCTACAAAATGGGGTGAGGATGTACAGTGTTGATGAAGCAACGCTGCATCCCCTAAATTTGTATACTCGTGGCCACCTTGCTGACATGACCAGGATATAGTATAATAATAATAATAATATTAATAATAATAATAATAATAATAATAATAATAATAATAATATTATTATTATTATTATTATTATTATTATTATTATTATTATTATTATTATTATTATTATTATTATTATAAATTTCTTCTTTTCTTCAGCAAAATCTCGAAACATCCTTGGGCCCATTAGTACAGGACATTATTACCAGGAATATGTCTCATTTAAGACGCCTTTTCCGCACATATAAGATCCAGAAAAAGCTTGAAGAAAATAATTTACCAAAGACTGAGAAGTGGATCTCATTCTAGCATAATTTAATTGAGTGTTTATCAATATGCATAACTATGAAGATAAACACAGTGAGATATCCATCAAGAAGTGTACATATGTATAAATGCTATTTATTTTTGCCTGTATATACCTGTCATGAAATTAAAAAACATGTTGACAATTGCCTTGCTGATTACCAGGAATAAGAGTTATAATTACATATGTGTGCGCTAACTGTAAGTAAAATACCTTTGAACCTAATGAGAGAATTAGAAAAAAATATCATCTTTACCAGACTGAATAGTGGATTGACGGCTTCTGAAAAAGTGTCTACTATGATTGCTGATAACCATATGTACTAAAACATATATGATATCATTCAAAAAACTCCAGATTCTATATAAATTTATTCATTCTCCCATGCCATGTTAGACGGCCACAGGAGACTCATGTGTGGAACAGTACACAAGTACAACCAGGTGAAACTCCAATGTGCCAAGAGTCAACAGCCTACTGGAAAAAAAAAAAAATGGTATGCATGGAAAATAGGTCCAGCACAGTGGAGTTTTTGTTTAATAGCTACTTACACAATATAAAACGTTTGCTTTCACTGAAAATATTTTCAAGATACTGATGCATGTTGTGTACTGTAATACCTCGCCTTATGTTGTTATTACATTTCGAGGCTCATGACTCAAGTTGAAAATACACTTCAAAGATAACCTAGACCCAGTATATCCCTAACAAGCAACACCATAATGTCACTAAGACTACAATGTCGTTCAATACTGCAACATCTTCTTTGTCTTTTTAAAATACACAGTATACACTTTAAATAATGCTAATGAATAAAGAAAAAGAAAATTAAATCAAATACCTCTGTATACCCTTTAAAAACGACCTAGACCCCATGTAAACCAATATAAGCAACCCAATTACATTGATAACACGATAAATGTCATTTGATACCTCAACCTTTTCCATTGTAATAACCTAATTGTGCTTACGGGAAAGAGCCTCAAGCTCATAACTCCTCATCTCCTGGTCAGTTCCATTTTTGTACTTAGTGATACTTATCATACGTGTCCTTAAAACTATGGATTGAGTTAGCATTAACCCCCTCCTCTCTTGGCGAATATCAATCATCAACTACTCTTACACTAAAACAGTATACAGTACTTCCTTACATCCTGCATAGAAGCTTTCTTACGAAGCTTCAAATTATGACCTCTAGTTCTAGTGCCTGCAATATCAAAATATCGATCCCTATCCACTCTATCATAACCATGAAGGAATCTAAAAACCGTTACCATATACCCCCTCATTTTTCTAGCTTCGAGTGATGGTAAGTCTTATTCCCTCAGCCTCTCCTCATTACTGAGATTGCATACTCCTGGCACCAGTTTCGTGGCATATCTTTGAACTTTTTTTAGTGCTTAAGCACATCCAACTAATCTTCCAATAATATACAGTAGCATAACATTTAGCCGCACTAGCAATAGCAAGTTCATGAAAGACATGATTACAAATAAAGCCACAAATTCAATACAAATGAGATATTCCATAGCACAAGTTTCGAAAAACTGGTACAAATCAGCTCTGATAACTGGAAAAATGCTAGAACTACTGATACCAAGCATCATATAATAAAATGACTGTAAATACTATACATAATTAAGTTTTAAAATGTTAAGCTTCAAAGTTACTTCATACACTATCTGACACATCTAAACCTTTTAATTCTTATGTAATATTGCACTTTTTTTAGGTGATGATTACATAAGATTAAAAAGTACAGCATATGCTATGCAATATGTTGTAAAGTTTTAAACTTTATAAAATTATTCTATACATTAGTTTGTATATCTTAGTATTTATTTTTATGTAATTCTGAACCTTTTAATCTTTTAGGTGATTTTTACATACTTACTCTATGTACCTTTTAAAGGAGAATAACTATCCTAGCATCCACTGATAGATGGCATGTTAAAGAATGCTACCTACATACTATTCAATACTTCACACTTAAATGAATGTATAAAAAGGGATAAGAAAATACACTGAGAATATCTATAGGCATCTTCTTATTACATAAAAATACATATGCAGCTTGGAAATCACTTATTTTGACCTAATTTTGCACCTAACTCGTAAGGAACATAGCTGATACTTGCAGGATTAGATCAAACAAAGGATGGATATAATAGGTCTGGACTGAGACATAGGTCTTCAAAGGTCCTAACTATGCATGGCTGGTCAATACAAAGAACAACTCACGGTCAAGAGATATAAATAGATTTCATGCATATTCAATAGAGACTAATAGAGAAGGTTCTTGGAGGAGAATGTAATCAATCATCTATTGTAAACTGTCTGGAGAGTCAAAGACAGAGTACTCTTAACTACTCAACTCAGCTAAATTACTTCTTGACTTGGTCACAAACACTCCAATTAGAGGAACTTACTCAGGGAGGGGGATATTAAATTTGACTTTTGAGGCTGTAAGTTAGCAAAATTTCTCATACAGTGATGAACTGGAAAGACAATATCTGAATAATAGATTCCGGAAAGGCCAGAAGTGGCTTAGTTATCTTCAGAGTTGCAGACAACGAAGCTGGCACTTTGGTTACACAACATAAAAGGTATATATTCGAGGGAAGGAAAGCCGAGACCAACAAAAGTAACCTTTGAGAGAGGGGAAACATGTAGGGAAATATTGAGAAAAAAAAGTCTAAAAGACCTTCAAGAATTCAAAGAAGTGTTCATTAGACGATACAGAACACATGAAGAGATGGGAAAGATCAAAAACTTGTTGCAAGAGGCAAGAAGGTTAAATGATGAAAGAAATGAAGAAGAGAAGAAAAATTTTCATTACAGAGTTCTTCCAGACAAAGGGGTGATAAAGAAGATAATGACAAAAGATCAGGGGATGAGGCCTCATTAAGATTGTTATACACAAATGCTGATGGATTAGCTGGTAAGGCAGTAGAATTAAAAGATAGGGTTCACAACAGTAAGGCAGATATAGTAGCAATTACAGAGACTAAGTTGAGTGAGGACATAAACAGTGTCACAGTTTTTCCTAAGGGCTTCAGAATACTAAGGGTTGAAAGATCTGAGAGGACTGGTGGAGGGATAGCACTGCTCATAAGTGAAAGGATTCAAGTTGAAGAAATAAACTTGGCTATAGAAAGTGAGTTCAAGGAATTTCTTGTTGCTCGCATAAATACTGGGTCAGAGAGCATTATAATAACTGTTTATATACAACCCACCAAGGAACCAAAATAGGCTTGAAGTTTATGAGGAAAGTCATATAGGTACTATTGAAGTCATAAACTCAGTTGTTAACATGGCACGGGAAAAAAAATGTAGGATTTTGATTATGGGAGACTTTAATCATAAAGAGATAGATTGGATAAATCTTGACCCACACAGTGGTGAGGACTCATTCGGGGCAAGATTCCTAGATTGCGTACAAGGGAATTTCCTACACCAACATGTAATGGAACCAACAAGGGCCAGGAGTGGGGATGAGCCATCACTACTTGATCTAGTGTTCACAGATAATGTGTTGGATATTGAAAAAATTGAGTATGAACCACCAATTGGAAAGAGTGACCACTGTGTGTTGTTGATGGAGTATATCATTGAAGATATTCTTCCTGAGAGTAGAGGCACTGAGGACATGAGGAGGAACTATCCGAAAGGAGATTACATCAAAATGAATGAGCTTTTTGCAGTTATTGACTGGAGAACCTTATTTTACAACAAATCTGTACAAGAAATGTATGACATCTTTTGTGAGAAATATGGGAAGATAGTAGATTGCTGCATACCTGTCACCAAGTAGGTGTAATTCATGCCAGAGAGAAATGGTTCGATAATGGGTGTAAAAGAGCTAAGGAGTGGAGAGACAAATGCTGGAAAAGGTATAGGAGGAGAAAAAACATAAATGCCTGGCAAACCTACAAAAGAGCAAGAAATTACTACCTAAGTAAAAGGAGAGAGTCAGAGAGAGACTATGAGAGGGACATCACCAGGAAGGCTAAAGAAAATCCCAAGCTTTTCCACAGCTTTATCAGAGAAAAACTGAGGGTAAAAGAACAGGTTTTAAGGCTAAAGAGAGCGGATGGAGCATCACTGAGATTGATGAAGAGATCTGCAAAGAATTGAACAAGGAGTTTCAGTCAGTATTTACAGTAGAAAATACCCCACCCCCTCAGATTGCAGTGATAGAAGCTCAAGGGCCGGTATTAGAGAACATCAACCTTACAGCCACAGAGGTATGCAAAGCGCTGATGGATTTAGATGTTCATAAAGCTACAGGTCCTGATGACATATCCCCTCATGTGCTTAAAAAATGCGCAAACACAATATCAGTGGCACTAAGTATCATATTTAAGGAGTCACTGGAGTCGGGGGGAGATTCCAAGATGCTGGAAACAAGCAAATGTGATACCTATCTTCAAAAAGGGAAGGAGGGATACGGCTCTGAACTATAGACCAGTTTCCTTGACCAGCATAGTTTGCAAAGTTATGGAGAAACTACTAAGGAAATATATCTCTCTTCACTTGGAATCCTTCAACTTTTTGTCAGTGAGGCAACATGGCTTCAGAGAAGGTAGATCAACAGTAACAAAATTATTAGAATTTTATGATGAGGTAAGCCAAATCTTACAGGAAAGAGAGGGCTGGGCAGATTGCATATTCCTAGACTTCCAGAAAGCGTTTGACACTGTTCCACATGGGAGACTTATTAGGAAGCTGCAATCAATGGCTAAAATAGGTGGAAATGTTTTGGAATGGATAAAAACTTACTTAGAAGGAAGGGAACAGAGGCTTAGAGTAAGACACTCAGTGTCTGAATGGAGAAGAGTTAGTAGTGGAGTTCCACAGGGTTCAGTTTTAGGGCCACTTTTGTTCCTTGTATATGTAAATGACCTACCAGAGTCTGCAAATGCATTCATGAATATGTTTGCAGATGATGCAAAGATTGTGAAGAAATTAAAAAACGAGAACAATGGTAGAGAACTTCAGGAGGATCTAAATAATCTGCATGAGTGGTCATAAAAGTGGCTAATGAAATTCAATACTTCAAAATGTAAGGTAATGAGAATGGGTACAAGTGCAAGAAGGCCCAAGCTTGACTACTCGGTGGCTGGAGTACAACTTCAAGAGACAGATAATGAGAGAGATCTAGGAGTAAACATACTGGCAGATTTGTCTCCAGAAATACATATAAATGGCATAGTAAGGGCAGCATATGCATTCTTATCAAATGTAAGGGTAGCCTTCAGGTACATGGACAAGGAAATGTTCAGAAATATTTATGTAACCTATGTGAGGCCAAAACTCGAATATGCAGCCCCCTTTTGGAATCTGCACTTGAAAGAGCACATTGCTAAGCTTGAAAAAGTTCAAAGACATGCCACGAAACTGGTGCCAAAAATACGCAATCTCAGTTATGATGAGAGGCTGAGGGAATTAGACTTACCATCACTCGAAGCTAGAAGAGTGAGGGGGATATGGTGACAGTCTTTAAATTCCTTCATGGTTATGATAGAGTGGATAGGGATCGATATTTTGATATGGCTGGCTCTAGAACTAGAGGTCATAGTTTGAAGCTTCGTAAGAAAACTTCTTTGCAGGATGTAAGGAAATACATTTTCAGTGTAAGAGTAGTTGATAATTGGAATTGGCTAAGCGAGGAGGTAGTTAATGCTATCTCAATCCATAGTTTTAAGGACAGGTATGATAAGTATGACTAAGTATAAAATAGAACCGATCAGGAGACGGGAAGATACGAGCTTCGGGCTCTTTCCCGTAAACACAATTAGGTAATCACAATTAGGTAATAGAAGTCATTGCCGATCAACTTCTTTGGCAAAAGCAAGAAAAGTGGCTGATGCTTTAATTGCACTGTGCGCATTGGGTGTAAGACGATGACTGTCATGTGAATTTTGCTTTATCACACCAACAAAAAACCCAGAAGATTACTAGGCACAATAATGTACATTTTTACAATATACCATAGTGATTAAGTTTCCTATAATTATACACAACCTCAGAATCTCAGTCTTCTTCTTTTTCACCGCTTGGAGCAAGTTCTGTAAATAAATTATGCAACAATAAAAAAAAAAATATATGTAAAACATGACAATGAGCGCGAAGAAACTTCATATACTTTATCCAGTACTTTGATTCCTATTTACTCTTGTCAGACTAACTACACCAAAGGTATTCAAAATACATACTTGATGGCACATTTCAAAAAAGTGGGGAAAATTCTTCCTAAACTATAGTTTATGAGTACTTTAATAGGCAATTTTATTATGATCCCAAATTCAACACTCAAGATTTCCCATGATTTTAAAAACAAACAACACTTATAGATAAACATGTGTTTAAAATAAAATATTCTCATAATGCAGAAGATTTATGTGTCGAGATAAGATATCACAAATATTAATGCTATCTGCATAAGGATCATTAAGGTTTCTTACTCTGGAAGGTTATAACATACCATACTACAACCTTAACTGAATTACAAGAAAAAATATCCAAAAATAGCTAGGGGTATTCATGTAAAATTAATTTTGAAGTTCATCGTTAGTAGTTGATTATACTCAATACAAGAACTTTCATTTTAGCAATATGGACATTTTAAATAAAAATCAAATACACAGTGCATCTATGTTGTATTTTCATCAGTCACAACAAAACTTAATCTTTTTAAAATTACTTTTTACTATTGAGCAATGATTTTTTCTTTTCTATAATTCATAAAATATTAAATAGTTAACCATAACCAAGTATTACACTATGCTAATGCAAATGTATATTTCTCGTTTAAAAATTGAAGGAACAGGGCAGGTACTTTACTGTTCATCATGTGGCCTGAGGGTATATGGCGCCCTTTTGGAAAATACTCCTGGATATGCTTGATTATATGGATAATGCTTATTGACATAACCAAAACAAATTTCACGGTCTATTGGAATGTTCCCTCTCATCAGTGTCATGGTCATGGAATATATTTAAATGCCTCAAAATTTGGAATAGTGCAAAATACAGACGACGTATTTGCTGGTGATAAGGTAAGTCTTGTACTAAATACTAACACCACCTCATAATCCCTTGCTGTGTAAAGAAGCTCATATGACATGATGGTACTACTGACCCACCCTTAATCATCCCTTCTAAGGCCCCCAAATGTCTAATACCTACTTATAAAACAGGATTGCATTATGCAAGTTTGTAAACAACGAGAAAATGCGATATTATTCAAATCACAGAGGGAAAAAAAAAAATTCAAGGTCCTCCTCCAAGGACAAGAGTCAAGGGACATGCCTAGCTTGGCTTTTGTTTGACGCAATAAAAGCTTCCATATATGACGAAAAAAATAGTTTATACAATATACCGTAGAATTACACAGCACAAGTTTGTAATCCACGGAGCAATTGAGGTTCAAATATCGACTCAAAGTACAGCATGAAAAATAAAATAAATAAAAAAAATACTTAAGTACCTCTCCATGGATAGCTCCCCCTACGGAATATGTTAAAACCCTTATTACAAACTACCAGACTCAAAAACTCACCTTACATACTACAATGAAGAATGATGCCACGTTTTAATGTATTCTTGTAATACGAGAAGATATTATGAAGGCCTTCCTGATTAATACTGATTATTTTTCTCTTCAAATAAGGCGAAATGAGACACACGACATTTTCACTAACATAATCTAGCCGTAAGTTAAATTATAAATGATAATTTTTTTTATTTCAATACTTATAGTAGTAATATAAATATACTATATATTCAAATGTGAAAAATGGCGGAACTGATGATGAATAATTCGTGAGCAAAATCATATAATTGCTTATAGCTACTAATTTATACTGTCACAGAGTATCGTAGTAAATAAGAAATAAGTAATTTCGTCAAATACATACTTTCAAAGTCTCAAACACGTAGTGCAATCTCCATTATTGAAGTAAATCAAATTTTAAGTCATTATTTTCTTCCATTTTTATATGCTGATTAATGAGGTATCAAGTATCTACTTTACTTTTACTCAAATTACTCACTTAAAGGGATATATTAATAAATATTCTTATTGCATATATTCGTAAATTTAAAAAAAAAATCATTTTGGTATATATTACTAAAAGATTTTGTTCCTAAATAGAAATTTCATGGAAACTGGTGCCAAACATCCTTTTGATTTCGAATAGAATTCACGAAAAAATTTTGAAAAGATATTTAGAAATTCGTATATATTTTTACTTCTAAAATATTTAATATCTTCATTTTCAATTTTGAGTACGAAATTGCATACCTAAGTGTAAGGCATATTTAATTCTGGCGCCCATATGATTAAAATTAGTCTGTAATCAGTATAAAAGCTGTAGTATAATATAATTTTCGTACACAGAAAAACATAAATTGTATATTTATTGTTAACAAAATAAAAAAAAAATACATTCCTTTTAATTAGTAAAATTTTTCATTAGATTCTCTAAATATCTACAAAAACCAAGAAATATATTTTTCCAATTGTGGGCACAATATCAAAGAATAGCCTCACCGTATTCCCTGCGTGTCGTAAAAGGCGACTAAAAGTGGACGGGGCGGGGGGACTAGGAATCCCCCCCCCTTGTACCAACCTCCTGTGAGACGTCAAAGAAGAGAGGGAGTAGAGGGGAGAATAACTTCTCCCCAAACTGTTTTCCTTTTTTGATGTCGGCTACCCCCCAATTAAAGGGGGAAACAGCCAAGGTATATGTATGTATGTATGTATGTAAGCTGTGGTTGCCTCCTTAACCAATCTAACCAAACGTGCCTGACTCTTGTAATAAGAATAGTGAGATTTTTCGTCTTTGATACAATTTAACCATATTAGCACATGATAATGTAGGAACTTTATGTTGCTACTTCCGCTAGTTATCTACAAGGAAAAAAAATCTACTAGCTTAGGTTAGGAAGTAGATTCATGACACGTAGATAATAAGTGGAAGTGGCACCGACTTAAGTCTATCAATGGAGATCAATGGGTTCATGTGTTTGGGGATAGGGCTTTGACCCCAGCTATATTTTGGGTATATAGTTGGGCACGGTACATTGCCTCTGCCTTTCAGTCGTGAATTTCATCCTT
Source organism: Halocaridina rubra (assembly GCA_037179515.1). Lineage (NCBI taxonomy): Eukaryota > Metazoa > Arthropoda > Malacostraca > Decapoda > Atyidae > Halocaridina > Halocaridina rubra. The sequence continues at coordinate 163,468 of JAXCGZ010007553.1, read as the reverse complement.
TAACCGGATACGAATCCAGGTAAAAAAAGTTTAACATAACCTTACCTGTCCTGTTACTGAACATGGATCGGCTAATGGTGATGTGAAGGAATTGAATTGTTTGATATTTAGCTCTATATTTATTTATCTTCCATAACACTGTTTCGTTCATGTGGCCATAAACTTTATTTGGATTTTTTTTTGTCTCATCAAATTTGCATTCTTTATTATGTTTGAACTTTACATGTACTTTGTCGAGGTAAGCTTGACGCTGGTAAAGGCAACCAAATGAGTCGTGTTTGACTCACTGCCATTGTTGGTGTTCCGGTTTTACGTCACGGATTCCCTTTTCTACCAAGGGCTAGGACAGTTGCCTTCTTGTGAAGGACTTGTTTTGGCAGATGTAATCTTTACCCTGAGTGCATGCCCTTGCTAATCTCAGAACGTGATGGGGCGCGAACCCTCAACCTGACGCCTCAGAGTCGTGGACGCTACCGCTTGAGCCACGGTGACTACACCCACTGCCATTGTCATATCTTCAATTTTTCTCAAATACACAAGTTATGAGCTTAGACAGTGCATTTTATTTTTTTTTATTAAATACGTGTCAGTGCAAGTGTGGTTACTTCAGCTTGTTATATATATATATATATATATATATATATATATATATATATATATATATATATATATATATATATATATATATATATATAATGATTTTTATCAACCATAGTGACCGTACTTCTTTAAATAGGTATCACTAGAGGTCTAGATACAGCATGCGTGGTCGGTCGAGTGGTTGGCAGCCCCGTTTCACACACCATGCACCAAACAGTGAATAGATAGTTATATAACTGGTCAATGTCATTTGTTTAAGAATGGTACACCATAGCAGTTCTTTCTTTTTATGATGTTATTAACAGAATTATGATATTAAACAGTATTTTCTTTATATATTTTGACCAGTATGAACTTGCCTAGGAAAAGTTTACTGGTGATCAGAAATAATATGTTGTTTTTGTGCTTATTTTATTTGTCATTGATCAGGAAGGAAGCATACTAAACTCTATGTCTTCTGCATGTAGAAGGATATAACTATAAGAGCTTTGTATGTAGCGAGGATTATAGGACCTTCTAGGTTAGATTGCATACCTTCAGGCAATATAGAGTATCCGGTATTTTTATTTATTTATTTTTTTAATAATTGTAAGAGGAAATGCCACCTATATCATCCACAACCTTACTAGTGTTACTTTTTGTCGTAATTTAAAGTTTTTATTGGTCCCAATATCTTGAAAATCAGATGCCTTTTATCTGCAGGTAAATATCAACTATCGTCCTGGAAGATTCCCTTACATTCAAGATGGCGAGCCAATATATGGGGGAATACCACAACTGGCTGACTTCGAAAATCATACCATCACTTTCGCAAACCAAGTTGAAATAATGCCTCAAGGTTATAGTGGTATGTTTCTATATAAATTTGTTAGCAATTTGACGTGGTTTGTACACAATTTTACCAAAATGTATTCTGAAGAATGCTTATGACCGTATGAATATACTGATAGGCATGTAATGCAACCTTCTAAATCTGTGGCTCAATTTACTCAGAAAATTGAAAGATTTAACAGCATGTGAAGACATTAAAAAAAAATCTGCTTTTAAGAGAGGAGGGTAGTGTCTTTCATGTTATGGTCTCTTTCAACTAGGCTGTCTCAGTGAGATGTTTGGAATCTGTGTGGAAAAGTATCTTGTAGAGTTTGTGCTTCAAAAGTTGAAATATAAAAAAAAAAGACGAACACATCTTACCTATGAAATAAAAGAATTTCGAATAGGTTTTTGTAGTTTTCATAAAATTTATGTATTAATTGTGCTATGCCGTTTTCATTTCCTACTATATTAAAAGAATTGTGTTAATGGAGTGAGTGAAAAATGAAAAAATAAAAAATGCTGCTATATAAATTCAAAGCAATCGTAATGTGAAGTCATAGCTGTTTAGATGCTTAATGAGTCAGTTTTATAAGGCATTTGTATTCAGTAATTAAAGTGATATTTATATGTTTATTATGAGAACTAAGCCATCCAAGTGAGGAGCTAAGCATTTCTTGCCTTTCACAGTACCTTCTTTCTTACTCTGCATTTTCTTCTTGTATTTTCCTGGGACAAGGGATAAGTATCTAATCTCCTTGTTCTCCTGCATTGTAAAAGCTGTCAAAATGGGTGGGAGTGATGGGTCTGGGAATCCCCCTGTATTTTCACCAAGAGAAGATTAAGTGGATGCAAATTGGTTTAATACGAGAATATAATTGTCTGTATATGTGGTTGTGAAAGGAATGAGAGTAAAATGTATCATTATTGGTAGCAGGCTTGTTTTAAAAAAAAACAGATGTGGTAGCATCAAGTGAGAAAAAGATGAATGGGTGTGCAAGTAGACTCTTCTTGCTCTTCTTACCATATGTGCAGGACACATAGCTTAGTCAGCTCATATGACCCACCTATACTGGTCAAAGGAGAGTAATATAGTTAGTTAGGATAATACGTCAGAGAACGTTGACCATATGAAAGACTGCACATTTGTAACTACCTAACAACATACCAAATATTACTAATACTAAAGCAGTCTTACACTGTAGCTACAAGTCATTTGAACCACTGCCAAATAAAGCGAGTTCCTCGGGAGAGTAGGAAGAAAACACTGATTTTTTTTAATTATGATAGTGATGGAAAATTTGCTAAACCTTCTTTGAAACAATATAATAATTACAATTTGGATATAGCATAAGGCTTAAGCAATGCATATGAACACGCAAGCAGCAGTATTCCAGAGGTAAATGCAGATTGCAATAATGCAGTTACCAATACTGGGGGGTAATTTGCAACCCTCCAGCCAGCATGATATTGTAAGGAAGGTGCAAGAAATTACAACCCCACTGATTATTTGTCAGCAATAGTGGATTTTGAATCATCAGCATATATTTGAAGGGTGCTAGAATTTTCCTATGGCTCAAATAATGTCAGATAGAATATTTTTTGTTCAGATAATCAGATCTACATTTAAACTGTACTAAAGATACAATTCAAGGGATTATTAGAGAGAAGAGGGTAAAAGGCTCAAAGCAGAAACCCCATCTGTAAATATATACTGGAACTTGGCTACCAAGACATAGCTAGGACTCACTCTTCATCTGTCAAACCCTCTGTTTAGATGGGTTATAACGTAGAGGTACATAAGGCCCTATACAGGTAATAGTATCAGCGAGTACACAGACATTTATAATCGTTAATAGAAAAAACTGTACATCCATGCTGCAAGGAGCTATAGCTATAGAAGCAATTCCTAAACGAGAATTTTATTGTTGAATGGTCAGATTTTTCTAGGTTTGTTGTACATTTATATCCTTGGATGATTCCATCATAGTGCAATTAATATTGAACTCTCTCCTTTATTTGCCTTATGAAGTGAATTATTTTTTCATATGGAGATATTCCCTTTTACTATTAGTGGTTTCTGATGCATGTGATGTATGTCCTTTTATAAAATAAGCTATCTCAGCATTGGGTTTTATATACTGTACAAATTGTATGAAATGAAAGATGAGGAGAGATGAAGTTACAATTCAATTGCTCATTTTCATGTTTGCGCATTTTATATATTGTACAAATAATATGAAAAGACAAAGAGGAAAGGTGATAACGAAAATAATTTTCTCACCTCTTTGGTTTATGTTTTATGTTCTTTTTCAGATTTTTTTTTTTTGTGCTTTCCCTGCCAATCATAGTTTTGAATTATATACTGTATATTATAATGTCATTTTCAGCTCTTAGGTAGTATTACTTCGGAAATAAATAGGGAGATGCTTCTTGGGGTAATATAGCATTTATAATCTAGAAACTGTCATTTTATTATTTATAATTGTGTCGTTGTTTCTCCTATATAGGTCTTGCAGTTCTTGACTTCGAGCATTATTTACCCTGTTACCCATGGGCAAAATTAGAATACAGACAAATGTCCGATGATTACATTGCGTCATTGTATCCTTCATGGTCAAATGAGGAAGTAAAGGCTGAATCTGAAAAAACTTTTAATTCTTCGTCAGCAGACCTGATGGAGGTAAAACTGCAATAATTACACGGTATTATTAGCTTTATATTTTTTCTTTGGCATTGTTTACACTCGGTGGTGAACATGAGAAAATGTTACTTCCCCATCCTTGTGTGTTGCAGGAGACAATAGGGATAGATATTAGGTGACTAGCAATTCCGTCCTCACTTTTTTCTTTTCTTGCTGCAAATACAATTGAGAGATGAGGGGAAGGTAAGCAGAGTAGGATAAAGCCCTGTTATTTTGTTTCTTCTGTTGCAGTTCTGATCAGTGCTCTCAATAGTGAAATATAGTGTCAGAATTTTTGGAAAATATTTTTGCCTTGTTCTTCATTGCATTTCCTTGCAGTGCATGAAAGAAAGCGAATGATGTTTTAAATACAATTCACTGAACATGCATAGAAAGGATTTGTTAATTGTACAGAAGTATTCTTGTTAATGACTTTATGCATCCATAGGCTTTGCTGAAAATTGGGACTTCACTGAGACCTGAGGCACTTTGGGGCTATTATCATTATCCATATTGCAAGAATTACAATGCACTACCAGAATGTCAGGAAACTGTAAGTAATGATATATAATGCTAATGTTTGCGTAGTTTACCCCCTTTTTTCCATTTGTCTCCTTACAGCCCGTCCAGTCTCCCCTCTGGCGGATGCACAGTGTCTCCTTGCAGCCCACCCAGTCTCTCCTCTGGTGAATGTATAGTGTCTTCATGCAGCCCGTCTAGTCTCCCCTCTGGCGGATGTACATTGTCTCCATGCAACCCGTCCAGTCTCCCCTCTGGCGGATGCATTGCCAATCCAGAATTGAACTACTTTTAAAAAATAAACGGAGTATTAGTTCTTTCCATACATGTTGGAAATCTGCTTTACAGGCCCTACGGGCAATGTGGAGCTGCAGGCCTCAGTTCAAGGTGACTTCAGAAAAAATACGCTCTCCCTCTGTTACTAAGCCAGCAAATGGCATTATATCTCAGATATGAAGTAAAGAAGCTTGTCATGAATTTCTAGATATCAGATAAGTGATTTATGCTACTAATGGTGTCATATCAGCTTATTTTTCTTAAGTGAAATACATATACAGTACTGCATATATTCTGTATATATTTTACTTAGACTTTTATAAAGTATAATCCATAAGACGTGGTGTTAAGTCAATTATTTGCGTAAAGAGTAGTAATATTTACCTAACTGTGCTTAAAGGAAAGACCCCTAAGCTCGTAACTCCTCGTCTCCATTTTTGTACACAATTATACTTATCATAATTGTCCATGAAACTATGGATTGAGTTAGTATTAACTACCTCCTTGCATAGCAAATTCCAGTCATCAACTACTTTTACACCAAAAAAGTACTTGCAAAGTAGTTTTCTTACGAAGCTTCAAACTATAACCTTTAGTTCTAGAGCTAGCCATAGCAAAATATCAATCCTTATCCACTCTGTCAAAACCATTAAGTAATTTAAAAACCTTAACCATATCCCCACTCATTCTTTTTCCTTCGAGTTATGGTAAGTAGTTCCCTCAGCCTCTCCTTATAACTGAGATTGCCTATTTCTGGCACCAGATTCGTCGCATGTCTTTGAACTTTTTACAGCTTATTTATGTACTTTTTCGAGTGCGGATTCCAGAAGGGGGCTGCATATTCAAGCTTTGGCCTCACATAGTATATTAATATCTGTGAACATTTCCTTGTATATGTGTGAGAAGTCTACCCTTACATTTGCCAAGAAAGCATTTCCTGCCCTTACTGTGCCATTTATATACATATCCGGAGACAAATTTGCCAATATGTTTACTCATAGATCTCTCATTCTCTGTCTCTTGAGTTCGCTCGAGCTCTTTAGTAGCAAAATTTGAGCCTTCTCGCACTTCTACCCATTCTCATTAACTTGCATTCTAACATACTGAATTTCATTAGCCACTTTTCTGACAACTCATGCAGACTATTTAGGTCTTTCTTGGTTCTTCCTTTCTTCACAGCCTTTGCATCATCTGAAAACCTATTCAGAAATAAATTTACAAGCTCTGGTAGGTCATTTACATATCCAAGGAGCAAAAATGGCCCTTAAACTGAAGCTTGTTGAACCTTACTTCTAACCCTTCTCCATTCAGACACTGAGTATCTTACTCTAACCGTCTCTTCCCTTCCTTCTAAGTAGGTTTTTATCCATTCCAAGACATTCCCACATATTCTCGCCATTACTTGCAGCTTCATATTGAATTACGCATGTGGGACCATATTAAATGCTTTCTAAAATCTAGGAATATGCATTCCACCTAGCCCTCTCTTTCCTGTAAGATCCAGCTACCTAATAATAAAATTCTAATAAGTTTGTTAATGTTGATCTGCATTCTCTGAAGCCATGTAGTCTCACTGACAAAATGTTGAAGGATTCCAAGTGAAAAAGAAATATGTTTTCTTAGTGGTTTGTTCATAATTATGAGACCTATGCTGGTCAAGGTATAGACCTTTAGTTTAGAGCCAAATCCCTCCTTCGTTTGTTTCCAGCATCTTGGAATCTCCCCAGATTCCAGCGACTTTTCAAATTTGATGCATATCAAGTTCGCTTTATCCGTGTCCATTTCAACAACATATCAGCATTACTCTTTATATGCATCAAATACCGTACACTACAGTATATACTAAAGTGTAAAAGAGATGGTTTGTAGGAATTGGCTATCTTTTACAAGAATTACCATCACGGTTTGTGGCTATCAAGTTCACTTCATGTCAGTTTCAACAACATTTCAGCATTAGCGTCTATATGCACCAAATACTGTACATGGTTATGATAGAGTGGATAGGGATCGATATTTTGATATGGCTGGCTCTAGAACTAGAGGTCATAGTTTGAAGCTTCGTAAGAAAACTTCTTTGCAGGATGTAAGGAAATACTTTTTCAGTGTAAGAGTAGTTGATAATTGGAATTGGCTAACCGAGGAGGTAGTTAATGCTATCTCAATCCATAGTTTTAAGGACAGGTATGATAAGTATCACCAAGTATAAAATGGAACCGATCAGGAAACGGGAAGATACGAGCTTTGGGCTCTTTCCCGTAAACACAATTAGGTAATCACTACAGCATATACCAAAGTCTATAACAGACGGTTTGCCGGAAATGGCTATCATCTTTTACAAGACTTACCATCACGGTCTTTAGCTATCAAGTTCGCTTCATCCGTGTTCAATTCAACAACATTTCAGCATTAGCCAGTATGTGCATCAAATATTTACAGAAGTCTAAAACAGACGATTTTCTGGCATTGGCCATCTTCTTTTACAAGAATTTCCATCACGGTTTGTGATAGCATGGTTTGGGCATGCTATCAAGTTCGTTTCATCTGTGTTCACGCTCTAAATGCTGTATGGAAGTGCTTTGGATATGTAGATGAGACTCAATGGGATATGCGATTCCCACTCAGTTTGAAATATATATGGAGGGTACCTATTCCCTACAGGGACCCCCCACCTACCCTTCTCACCCATGGCTGCTGGCTCAAATATATTTATAAAAGTCTATTTACTTTCCAAGAAGTATATACAGTATCCCTCTTCCACCCTCTTCTGGTTCTTTGTTTATGCAGTAATGCTTTTGATGGAATGCTTGGATACAAACGGAAAAAAAGGCACTTTGAGGAAGGAAAAACATTTTTCTGAGTCTCCATGCAGCTTCTTTCATGTCTGTGTTTTGCAGGATATAATGTTTCTTGCTGTCTTGGGAACAGTGACAAAGGGAGAGCGTATTATTTCTGAAGTCTCCATGACCTGTTGCCTACACCCTCATTGCCTTTAGAGCCTGTAAAATGGATCACCAAAGTATGCGTGTGGTTGGATTTTTTTTTTTTTTTTTTGACCGACTAGAATTTAGATTTGCTATACTTCCACTGGAGAGAGAAAGAGAGAGACTCTTCACGGGGTGCATGGAGACTTGGAAAAGTACTGTTTTCATTTATCAAAGTACCTTAACTGTAGCATAAACCTCTTGAAATGCCAGACATCAGATCAATTAGCGGAGATATTTAGCAAGATTTTATGACATCCTCTTTGCTAAGTTTTATTTCTCAAATTGGAATATAAAAGATAAAGTGTTAGAGGTAAGTAAAATAATAAAAATATGGTGGGAAGCTATGATAAGGCGGTATCTATACTTATGCAGTATTGATACCTCCTTATCTAAACATATGCAGTATAGTAGTCACCGTGGCTCAAGTGGTAGTGTCCGCGACTCTGAGGCCTCAGGTCGTGGATTCGCGCCCCGTCACAGTCTGAGGTTAGCAAGGGCATGCACTCAGGGTAACGATTACATCTGCCAAAGCAAGTCCTTCGAAAGAAGGCAACCGTCCTAACCCTTGGTTGAAAAGGGAGTCCGTGACGTAAAACCGGAACTATACATATGCAGTATAGTGGCTTCAAGTCCTCTTGTAAAGGGGAAGGCCAATGCTAATTGCAGCCTTGACTTTTTTTTTTAACATAAGGGAGTTTTGCTGTTCTTTCATATCGATTTTACGACATGCAGGGACCACAGAGCTTGTATTCTTGTTTCCTGTTGTAGGAAAAAGAATGAAGAAAATATAGTTTAAGAGAGATAGAGAGAATGACCTATATATGCCAAAAGACATACAATTCTTGACAAGGGCAGAACTTATGCATCACCAGAGGATTACAAAAGATATAAAATGCAGGCTCAAGAGTATGATCTTTGGGAGCCAGAGGGCTATCAACTCCTCATTTGGATATATCTTTCTCTTGCCATGTTCACTATATATCCAATATTATTAATTAGCATCGACGCTTGATAATTGTTAATGTGAATTTTTCCCCAGTGGGAACACATTTTTAAGCATGTATTTAATAATGCCACTTGGTAATACCATTATGTAATATACTCTATGTACAAATGATGATTATTCAGTAAAATGTAAAAACCTAATTAAATCTTTCTCTTTTTAGATACTTAATATGAATAACAATTCGCTCTGGATATACAATTCTAGTGCAGCTATGTACCCAAGTGTGTATCTCTACAAAGAAAACTATGATGAAGAAAGTCGAAAGGACATGGCATTAAAGAGAATTTCGGAATCAAAGAGACTTCGTGATTTAGTTGGCAAAGACATGCCCATTATGGTATATTGTTGGTACAGGCAAGTAAGACTCTTAATTGTGAAATAGTTAGAAATAGCGGGGAGAAAACGAGCATTACATTTGTATTCATTGTGTAGCAATCCCTTTCTCCTTAAACATATTTGATTAGTTCCGGACAACTAAATAAAGAGGTTAGGGTGGCTCGGGCATGATGAGACCCTACTGCTTCAATTACTTAATTGTACTTACTGGTTGTGGCTGTCCTTAAGAACTACAAAACTGGCCTACTTGAGTAATTGGGCTTAGAACACTGCTTGATTAATGTTGATATGTAGTAGAGATATGAAAGGAAGATTGCTGGATATACATGTTTTATTGGGTTTTGAGTCAGATATGTTTGACCATTTTCTAGGGTAGAATAATGAAAATGGAAGGGAAGGTCAGCAATGATTAAGGTAGTAAAAGTAGTTAATAAGGAAGCGAATTCACACCTTTGAGAGAGTTGTATACTGTACTGTCATAAAGAAAATCTTTATAAACAGATCAAAATTATAAGAAATTAATAAATGTGGGCTATAAAGTTTAAAAATGATGAAATTAATATTACATGATATATGATATACTGCTTGTAGTTACATAAGTGTAATTACCTAATTGTGCTTACGGGAAAGAGCCCCATGCTTGTAACTCCCGTCCCCTGGTCGGTTCCATTTTGTACTTAGTGATACTTATCATACTTCTCCTGAAAACTATGAATTGAGTTAGAATTAACTACCTCCTCGCTTAACGAATTCCACTCATCAACTACGCTTATACTAAAAAAGTACTTCCTTACATCCTGCGAAGAAGTCTTCTTACGAAGCTTCAAACTGTGACCTCTAGTTCTGGTGACAGCCATATGAAAATATCATTCCCTATCCACTCTGTCATAACCATGAAATAATTAAAAAACCGTCACCATATCCCCCTTCAGTGTTCTAGCTTCGAGTGATGGTAAGTTTAATTCCCTCAGCCTCTCATCATAACTGAGATTGCATATTTCTGACACCAGTTTTGTGGCATGTCTTTGAACTTTTCCCGCTTAACTATGTGCTCTTTCAAGTGTGGATTCCAAAAAGGGGCTGCATATTCAAGCTTTGGCCTCACATAGATTACACAAATATTTTTGAACATTTCCTTGTCCATGTGCCTGAAGGCTACCCTTACATTTGCTAAGAACGCAAATGCTGCCCTCACTATGCCATTTATATGCATTTCTGGAGACATATCTGCCTGTATATTTATTCCTAGATCTCTCTCATTCTCTGTCTCTTTAAGTTCTGCTCGTGTCATAGAGTAGTCAAGCTTGGGCCTTCTTGCACTTGTACCCATTCTCATTACCTTACATTAAGAAGTACAGTCTCCTTTCTTTTTATGCGAGTTTAGATTACGGGACATTTGAATAATGTGTGTCCTCAAGAATAGTAATATAATTCAAAGTACAAGAATAACGCGAGCAAGAAAAAACGTGGTACAGTTTAGAGACTAAGAGCCCACCTCATTTACAATTTCCCACCAATGCGACCATGTGCTTCAGTCTGTAAACCTTGAGAAAAAAGTGCAAGTGCTGGTGCCCTTGGTGAAAGTACAGCTCTCCCATTTCCCCCTCCTCTGCTCCTCCCTCTCCTATCCTTTAGGTTAACTTGTTTATACAACCTTGTGAACACGTAACCATACCTATTAACATTACTCCTTATGGAGATATGCAATTTAATTTATGTGAAATTTGAATTACACAAACCTTTTGAGAACCTATCCTTGCATAAGAAACAAAGAGACTGTATTGAATTTCATTTGTCACTTTTCTGACTACTCATGCAGAGTATTTAGGTCTTCCTGAAGCTCTCTACCTTTGTTCTCGTCTCTTGCTTTCTTCACAATCTTGCATCATCTGCAAGCATAATCATGAATGAATTTACAGACTCTGGTAGGTCATTTACATATTCAGGGAACAAAAGTGACCCTAAAACTGAACCCTGTAGAACCCCACTACTAACCTTTCTCCATTCAGACACCGAGTGTCATACTCTAACCCTCTGTTCCCTTCCTTCTAAGTAAGTTTTTATCCATTCCTAGACATTTCCACCTATTCTCGACATTGCTTGCAGCTTCTTAATAAGTCTCCCGTGTGGGACCGTGTCAAATTCTTTCTGGAAGTCTAGGAATATGTAATCTGCCCAGCCCTCTCTTTTCTGTAAGATTTAGCTTACCTCAGCATAAAATTCTAATAAGTTTATTACTGTTGATCTACCTTCTCCGAAGCCATGTTGTCTCACTAACAAAAAGTTGAAGGATTTCAAGTGAAGAGAGATGTTTTCTTAGTAGTTTCTCTATAACTTTGCAAACTATGCTGGTCAAGGAACTAGGTCTATAGTTTAGAGCTGCATCCCTCCTTCTCATTTTGAAGATAAGTACCATGTGTGCTTGTTTCCAGCATCTTGGTATCTCTCCTGATTCCAGCGACTTTCAAATATGATACTTAGTGCCACTGATATTGATTTAGCGCATTTCGTAAGTACATAAGGGGATATATCATCAGGACCTGTAGCTTTATGGGCATTTAACTCCAACAACACTTAGCATATATCTGTGATTACTTAATTGTGATTACCTAATTGTGTTTACGAGAAAGAGCCCAAAGCTCGTATCTTTCCGTCTCCTGATCGGTTCCATTTTATACTTAGTGATACTTATCATACCTGTCCTTAAAACTATGGATTGAGATAGCATTAACTATCTCCTCGCTTATCCAATTCCAATTATCAACTACTCTTACACTGAAAAAGTATTTCCTTACATCCTGCAAAGAAGTCTTCTTACGAAGCTTCAAACAATGACCTCTAGTTCTAGGGCCAGCCATATCAAAATATCGATCCATATCCACTCTATCATAACCATGAGGGAATTTAAAGACTGTCACCATATCGCCCCTCAATTTTCTAGCTTCAAGTGATGGTAAGTCTAATTCCCTCAGCCTCTCATCATAACTGAGATTGCGTATTTCTGGCACCAGTTTCGTGGCATGTCTTTGAACTTTTTCAAGCTTAGCTATGTGCATTTTCAAGTGTGGATTCCAAAAGGGGGCTGCATATTCGAGTTTTGGCCTCACATAGGTCACATAAATATTTCTGAACATTTCCTTGTCCATGTGCCTGAAGGCTACCCTTACATTTGATAAGAATGCATATGCTGCCCTTACTATGCCATTTATATGTATTTCTGGAGACAAATCTGCCAGTATGTTTACTCCTAGATCTCTCTCATTTTCTGTCTCTTGAAGTTGTACTCCAGCCACCGAGTAGTCAAGCTTGGGCCTTCTTGCACTTGTACCCATTCTCATTACCTTACATTTTGAAGTATTGAATTTCATTAGCCACTTTTATGACCACTCATGCAGATTATTTAGATCCTCCTGAAGTTTTCTACCATTGTTCTCGTTTTTTACTTTCTTCACATTCTTTGCATCATCTGCAAACATATTCATGAATGAAGTTACAGACTCTGGTAGGTCATTTACATATACAAGGAACAAAAGTGGCCCTAAAACTGAATCCTGTGGAACTCCACTATTAATTTTTCTCCATTCAGACACTGAGTGTCTTACTCTAACCCTCTGTTCCCTTCCTTCTAAGTAAGTTTTTATCCATTCCAAAACATTTTCACCTATTCTAGCCATTGCTTGCCGCTTCCTAGTAAGTCTCCCATGTGGAACAGTGTCAAACGCTTTCTGGAAGTCTAGGAATATGCAATCTGCCCAGCCCTCTCTTTCCTGTAAGATTCGGCTTACCTCATCATAAAATTCTAATAAGTTTGTTACTGTTGATCTAACTTCTCTGAAGTCATGTTGCCTCACTGACAAAAAGTTGAAGGATTCCAAGTGAAGAGAGATATGTTTCCTTAGTAGTTTCTCCATAACTTTGCAAACTATGCTGGTCAAGGAAACTGGTCTATTGTTCAGAGCCGTATCCCTCCTTCCCTTTTTGAAGATAGGTATCACATTTGCTTGTTTCCAGCATCTTGGAATCTCCCCTGACTCCAGTGACTTTTTAAATATGATACTTAGTGCCACTGATATTGAGTTTGCGCATTTTTTAATCACATGAGGGGATATGTCATCAGGACCTGTAGCTTGTCTGAAAAGATGTGTGTGTAATTACTTAATTGTGCCTATGGGAAAAATTGCTATGTTCGTAACTCCCCGTCTCGTGATTGGTCCATTTTTTGTGCTCAGCAATGCTTATCATATTTGTCTTTAAAACTATGAATTGAATCAGTACTAGCTACCTCCTGTGTAATTACCTAATTGTGCTCACTGGAAAGTGCCCTGTGGTAGTACCTTCCTGTGTAATTACCTAATTGTGTGGGTGTGTGTGATTACCTAATTGTGATTACCTAATTGTGTTTACGGGAAAGTGCCCAAAGCTCGTATCTTCCCGTCTCCTGATCGGTTCCATTTTAGACTTAGTGATACTTATCGTACCTGTCCTTAAAACTATGGATTGAGATAGCATTAACTACCTCCTCGTTAGCCAATTCCAATTATCAACTACTCTTACACTGAAAAAGTATTTCCTTACATCCTGCAAAGAACTTTTCTTACGAAGCTTCAAACTATGACCTCTAGTTCTAGAGCCAGCCATATCGAAATATCGATCCCTATCCACTCTATCATAACCATGAAGGAATTTAAAGACTGTCACCATATCCCCCCTTACTCTTCTAGCTTCGAGTGATGGTAAGTCTAATTCCCTCAGCCTCTCATCATAACTGAGATTGCGTATTTCTGGCACCAGTTTCGTGGCATGTCTTTTAACTTTTTCAAGCTTAGCTATGTGCTTTTTCAAGTGCGGATTCCAAAAGGGGGCTGCATATTCGAGTTTTGGCCTCACATAGGTTACATAAATATTTCTGAACATTACCTTATTGTGCTTATGAAAAAGAGCCATGTGCTCATAGCTCTCTATCTCCTGATTAGTTTCATTTTTATACTCACTGATACTTATAATTTGTCCTTTAACCTGTGAATTCTATTAGCACTAGCTACTTCCTCACCTAGTGAATTCCAATTATTAACTCTTCTTACGCTAAAAAGAAAAAGGACTTCTTTACATCCTAAAAAGAAATTTTCTTATGAAGCTTCAAACTATGAACCTTAGTTTTAGAGCCACCTATATCAAAATATCGATCCATGTCCACCCTCAGAACTATGAAGGAATTTATAAACCGTCATCATATTCCCCCTCTTCCCTCTAGCTTTCAGTGATGGTAAGTCTAACTCACTCAGCCTCTTATAACTGAGCTTGCGTAGCTCTGTTACTAATTTTGTAGCCTGTCTTTGAACTCTATTACTTTATATATATATATATATATATATATATATATATATATATATATATATATATATATATATATATATATATATATATATATATATATATATATATATATATATATATATATATATATATATATATATATATATATATATATATATATATATATATATATATATATATATACACACAAAGTTATTAGAATTTTATGATGAGGTAAGCCGAATCTTACGGGAAAGAGAGGGCTGGGCAGATTGCATATTCCTAGACTTCCAGAGAGCATTTGACATTGTTCCACACGGGAGACTTATTAAGAAGCTGCAAGCAATGGCTAGAGTAGATGAAAATGTCTTGGAATGGATAAAAACTTACTTAGAAGGAAGGGCACAGAGGGTTAGAGTAAGACACTCAGTGTCTGAATGGAGAAGACTTAGTAGTGGAGTTCCACAGGGCTCAGTTTTAGGGCCACTTTTGTTCCTTGTATATATTAATAACCTACCAGAGTCTGTAAATTAATTCTTGAATATGTTTGCAGATGATGCAAAGATTGTGAAGAAAGTAAGAAACGAAAACAATGGCAAAAAACTTCAGGAAGATCTAAATAGTCTCCATGAGTGGTAAGAAAAGTGGCTAATGAAATTCAGTACTTCAAAATGTAAGGTAATGAGAATGTGGACAAGTGCAAGAAGGCCCAAGCTTGACTACTTGGTGGCAAGAGTACAACTTCAAGAGACAGGAAATGAGAGAGATCTAAGAGTAAACACACTGGCAGTTTTGTCTCCAGAAATTCATATAAATGGCACAGTAAGGGCAGCATATGCTTTCTTATCAAATGTATGGGTTTAGCCTTCAGGCACATGGACAAGGAAATGTTCAGAAATATTTATGTTACTTATATGAGGCCAAAACTTGAATATGCAGCCTCCTTTTGGAATCCGCACTTGATAAAGCACGTAGCTAAGCTTGAAAAAGTTCAAAGACATGCTATGAAACTGGTGCCAGAAATACGCAATCTCAGTTATGATGAGAGGCTGAGGGAATTAGACTTACCATCACTTGAAGTTACAAGATTGAGGGGGGATATGGTGACAGTCTTTAAATTCCCCCATGGCTATGATAGAGTGGATAGGGATCGATATTTTGATATGGCTGGCTCTAGAACTATCGGTCATAGTTTGAAGCTTCGTAAGAAAAGTTCTTTGCAGGATGTAAGGACGTACTTTTTCAGTGTAAGAGTAGTTGATAATTGGAATTCGCTAAGCGAAGAAGTAGTTAATGCTAACTCAATTCATAGTTTTAAGGACAGGTATGATAAGTATTACTAAGTATAAAAGGGAACCGATCAGGAAACGGGAAGATACGAGCTTTGGGCTCTTTCCCGTAAGCACAATTAGGTAATCACACACACACACACACACACACACACACACACACACACACACACACACACACACACATGGAAACAAGCAAATGTGATACCTATCTTCAAAAAGGGAAGGAGGGATACGGCTCTGAACTATAGACCAGTTTCCTTGACCAGCATAGTTTGCAAACTTATGGAGAAACTACTAAGGAAACATATCTCTCTTCACTTGGAATCCTTCAACTTTTTGTCAGTGAGGCAACATGGCTTCAGAGAAGGAAGATCAACAGTAACAAACTTATTAGAATTTTATGATGAGGTAAGCCAAATCTTACAGGAAAGAGAGGGCTGGGCAGATTGCATATTCCTAGACTTCCAGAAAGCGTTTGACACTGTTCCACATGGGAGACTTATTAGGAAGCTGCAATCAATGGCTAGAATAGGTGGAAATGTCTTGGAATGGATAAAAACTTACTTAGAAGGAAGGGAACAGAGGGTTAGAGTAAGACACTCAGTGTCTGAATGGAGAAGAGTTAGTAGTGGAGTTCCACAGGGTTCAGTTTTAGGGCCACTTTTGTTCCTTGTATATGTAAATGACCTACCAGAGTCTGTAAATTCATTCATGAATATGTTTGCAGATGATGCAAAGATTGTGAAGAAAGTAAAAAACGAGAACAATGGTAGAGAACTTCAGGAGGATCTAAATAATCTGCATGAGTGGTCAGAAAAGTGGCTAATGAAATTCAATACCTCAAAATGTAAGGTAATGAGAATGGGTACAAGTGCAAGAAGGCCCAAGCTTGACTACTCGGTGGCTGGAGTACAACTTCAAGAGACAGAAAATGGGAGAGATCTAGGAGTAAACATACTGGCAGATTTGTCTCCAGAAATACATATAAATGGCATAGTAAGGGCAGCATATGCATTCTTATCAAACGTAAGGGTAGCCTTCAGGCACATGGACAAGGAAATGTTCAGAAATATTTATGTAACCTATGTGAGGCCAAAACTCGAATATGCAGCCCCCTTTTGGAATCCGCACTTGAAAAAGCACATAGCTAAGCTTGAAAAAGTTCAAAGACATGCCACGAAACTGGTGCCAGAAATACGCAATCTCGGTTATGATGAGAGGCTGAGGGAATTAGACTTGCCATCACTCGAAGCTAGAAGAGTAAGGGGGGATATGGTGACAGTCTTTAAATTCCTTCATGGTTATGATAGAGTGGATAGGGATCGATATTTCGATATGGCTGGCTCTAGAACTAGAGGTCATAGTTTGAAGCTTCGGAAGAAAACTTGTTTGCAGGATGTAAGGAAATACTTTTTCAGTGTAAGAGTAGTTGATAATTGGAATTGGCTAAGCGAGGAGGTAGTTAATGCTATCTCAATCCATAGTTTTAAGGACAGGTACGATAAGTATCACTAAGTCTAAAAATGGAACCGATCAGGAGACGGGAAGATACGAGCTTTGGGCTCTTTCCCGTAAACACAATTAGGTAATCACAATTAGGTAATCACAGGGGGTTTACTCGGTTTACACTGTTCTCGAGTTACAATATTTCATGGTTTCAACACCTATCCCATGAATTATTTTGCTTCTTTTTTTGTATAAATTTTAGTCTGTATTATGTCTCCCAAACGTAAAGCAGATTCTTCTGATGGCAAGAAAAGGAAAGCCATCACCTTGGAAGTGAAATTAGAGATTGTGAAATGCTTGGAAAAGGGAGAAACTTTACTACTGCATTAGCATTGGTGCTTATTAAGTGTGTTCTGACTTACACTGAAATTTGAGTGACATCGCATTTCATTAATGGAATGCTGACGTAATTTTAAAGACCCTCTCTCTCTCTCTCTCTCTCTCTCTCTCTCTATATATATATATATATATATATATATATATATATATATATATATATATATATATATATATATATATATATATATATATATATATATATATATATATACCTTGGCTGTTTCCCCCTTTAAGTGGGGGGTAGCCGACATCAAGAAAGGAAAACAAATAGGGGGATTACTTTGCTCTATGGGCAATGACGAGGGAGCTAGCGACCGTTCAGATGGCACTGCTAGAGTGCCACAGCCCATCCTCCAGGCTCTTCCACAACCTGTGTCGCTTCACAACTGCCAGCTCCTCCTACTGCCCCTACCACAGGGCTATCTCTGTAAGATGCAGCCCCGTGGTAACTGCAGATGCCCATCAGAGCCGCGTCACAATCGCTTGCCACTCATTCCTATTCCTAGCACGCTCGCTTGCTTCCCTCACATCCATCCTCCTATCATTCAGGGCTCTCCTTACTCCATCCATCCATCCAAACCTAGGCCTCCCTCTAGCATTTCTCCCATCAACTCTCGCATTCATCACCTTTTTCAGCAGCCTTTCATCATCCATCCTTTCAACATGGCCAAGCCATCTCAGAACATTCACATCTACTCTGGCTGCAATTTCTCTCCTCACACCCGTTCTTGCTCTCACCACTTCATTCCTAACCCTATCCAATCGAGATACACCAATCATACTCCTCAGGCATTTCATCTCAAACACATTTAGTTTCCGGCTCTCACTTACTTTCATACCCCATAACTCTGATCCATACATCACAGTTGGCACAACCACTTTCTCATACAAAACTTTCTTAACATTCATTTCCAACCCTCTATTCTTCATCACTCCTTTCAATGCACCCAACACTTTACATCCTTCATTCACTCTGTGACACACATCTGCTTTCACTCCACCATTTGCAGCTATAACCGAGCCTAAATACTTAAACTGATTAACCTCCTCAAGTGTCTCTCCATTCAACATAACATTCAATCCAGCGCCATCCTCATTTCTTGTACACATCATAACCTTACTCTTTCCCACATTCACTCGCAGCTTCCTTCTCTCACACACCATTCCAAATTCTGACACTAACTGACACAGCTTTTCCTCTGAATCTGCCACCACCACAGTATCATCTGCAAACAGCAACTGATTCAGCTCCCACTCGTTATCATCCCCATCTACCATTCTCAAACCTCGACCACGCACTCGCTCATTCACCTCTCTTACAACTCCATCAATATACAAATTGAACAGCCATGGTGACATCACACATCCCTGTCTCAGTCCCACACTCACTGGAAACCACTCACTCACTTCATTCCCTACCCTAACACAAGCTCTACTACCCTCATACAAACTCTTCACTGCATGCAACAATTTACCATTGATTCTGTGGAGGATTTCCTGTGTGTTATTTACCCTTCGATCTTATAACCCCCTAAATTCGGAAATCCTGACACGGCTTCAGTAGAGGCCTACCACGATCTCAAAATTAAATCCTCTACCAATAAATATAATTAATATTACATGCATAGACATACATGCACATATTTTATAAGGGGGTTTATGAACTGTTGATATGTGAATATTTAAATAAACTCTCCTCACCTTAAAGTAAAACTTCCTCATACAGAATAATAAATTTTCTAACATACATTCTACCTACGAGTGTTCAATTAAATGAGCTCATTCTGTCCCTCACACGTAGTTATAAATATTGTTAGAAATAAGGTAAATCTGCATTGCATCTGTACTCATCTATCCGGATAACCCTGATGTCGTCAGCAATCACGGGATTCCCAATCAAACTCATTGAATATCTTCTGATCCACGTATCTCTATCACGTTTTTTACTTGAGTGTCTCGTAACGTCTCACGAAGACAACTAATTATAAACTTATAAGTACTGTCAATAAACACAGTAAAAATGAGTGCCTCGTAGCATCTCACGACAGCAACTAACTACTCTTTAACAAACTTATAAGTACTGTCAATGAACACAGTAAACATGAGTGTCTCGTATCATCTCACGAGGACCACTAACTACTCTTTAACAAACTTATAAGTACTGTCAATAAACACAGTAAAAATGAGTGCCTCGTAGCATCTCACGACAGCAACTAACTACTCTTTAACAAACTTATAAGTACTGTCAATGAACACAGTAAACATGAGTGTCTCGTATCATCTCACGAGGACCACTAACTACTCTTTAACAAACTTATAAGTACTGTCAACAAACACAGTAAAAATGAGTGTCTCGTAGCATCTCACGAGTACAACTAATTATTAGTAAGAAAGTCCCACAAACTCCTCTAGTTTGTCGGGGTCCTTGGTACTAGGACTAAGTTGAGTTATGACTTGCTTACAACAGTTCTTTGTTCAACGAGACGATGCAATAAACGTTATCAAGGAGGTGAAGGGTTAATGGCTAAAATCCATTAGTGACCTACATTCCTTTCTCCACGTCTTCTACGGCCATCCTCCCTAATAAACTACATATTATACATACGAATATACGTGTATACATGATAGAAATTAATAAGTGTACATGCTAAGTCTAAAAGTATACATTCATGCACTTACGTTACAATAAACGAAACTATATGCAAAATAACACTTACATAATGTACGTACAAATAAACTGTCTTGAAATATATTCAAGACATCCTGGGCTCCTCCAAAAAGGAAAAAATGGAGGGTCTCCCCATCAGTACTACAATTTATCATCAATGATTAAGCGTGCCCACAATTCTTTAACCCTTTGGGCAGCTTGATGTTCATATCTTTCATAATTTGATGATTCCTCTTCGTATACTTCTGACAACAGATATTCCCATGAGAGCTTTTCAGACCAAGCTCTCTGAATAAGAATTTTCCCTCTTCTTAGTAAGGATGATATTAGACCTAAGGGGTCCATAAATATACCCACCAGTGACAGAAGTTTCTGTTTGGTCAGCACTTCATCTCTAGCCTTCAGACCTTTCAACGACAACTTGTCTGTATTTATTTTCCAGATTAAACTAAAGATTGATACGTTAGGAGATCTAGATTCTTTAGAAAGTCGCTGATCCAGTACCCTTTGAGGTCTTGCATTGTTGGAATTCAATGCTTGCAGTGATATTTTGGCCTTTTCCCACTCTACTCTGCAGTATTGCATATATCATACTGTGTCTCTTCACTGGTACAAGCATCCAACAAATTACCCACATGAACATTCTCCAATATTTCCTCCAACTGTTCTATTAGAGACTTCATTTGTCCAAAGGCACTCTGAAAATTGTGCAGGAGAGGAGTGTGGATAGGCTTCAAGGGAACGTACTCTGTAAAACTTCTAAGTGTAGTTTTATCTTCGTAATGCACTTCTTGCTTTACTCCAATACTCTCTGGCTCCCACATCTTATTAACAGGCTCTATGGCCTTCTCAATCAACAGCTTATTAACAGGCTCTATGGCCTCTTCAATCAACAACTTATTAACAGGCTCTATGGCCTCTTCACTCAACAACTTATTAACTGGCCTTTTGGCCTCATCAATCAACTCTTGTGTTGTAGTAGGCAATAACTGTGTTCCTACTCGCATAACAAGTTGGTTTTGTACACTACTGGACCCATGTTGAGTATCACGAGGAATATGGCCATACAACATGACACCACCTGGTGTTTCCATCAAAGTATAGACATCCCACTTCTTAATACCACTAACAAACTGACTAAAATGTAAGGCACCAATAACAATGCCAATGTTCTCCAGTACATCACTATAAATATCTTCATCAGCCAACTTGTGACCATTAGACTTTAACACATTTGCAGCCTTTGCTAGTCCTGGAGTGTGGATGCTAATTACCATGTCATCAACTACGAGTAATTTAACTCTGGCTCTTCTTTTCCCCAATTTGATAACTACATTTACAACAGGGAAACTTCCTTTCTTCGTCTCAGAACAAAATGCATCAATACCAAGAAACATTTCATCTACTGGGCATAATTTAAGCCTTTCAGCTAATTCCCTAGTTATAAAGGAACACTGGGAACCTGTATCAAAGAATAACCTAGTATTTACCCAAAGATTTCCCTTTGAGCTGCTTATTTTTCCACTTGCAGTAGGCAGAGCACATGAAGGTAAACTCGGCTTCACCATTTGCCTTTGTACTGCCTTCATAGTCACCACACCAACATGCTTCTTGTCCTTTTCTGAGTCAGAATGTTCTTGCTCATTGCTTGACTCATCTAAATTTGAATCATTTCCTGACTGTTCATTCAGAAATGTAGGTTCTTCAAACCTTCTACGAAATTTTGACTCTTGTTCATAACACAAGGCTGCATGATGACCATTTTTCTTACACTTCTTACAGTTTAACTGAGTGTAACATTCATTTGCATAATGCCCTGACTGAGTACATCTCAGACATTTGTTATTGTTTCTCAATTTGTCTCTGCGTTCGTTTATACTAACTACTTTATTACTCTGTTCAGACTTATGACCTTGCCAACCACAGAATACACATTCTGTTTTACTATTTACTACCTTTGCAGTAGCACCATAACTACCCACATTCTTTTTATAGGACTGGGTCTCATCTCCCAGGGAGGTTTGGGTCTCTCCCTTTGTGTTATCTTTAGTGAAGTTGCCTTCTATATAATATACATATTTTCCCAGTTCCTTCAAGAGGGTTTCATATGTAGGATATTTTGTGTCTATTTTCATGCTAATCCAATTCTCAACATCTTCTGGCAATTTCATCATCACGAGTTCTGAAAACACCCAATCAGTGTTCTCCATGTCTCTATAATTTTTCAGACTTCTAGTAATGGCTTCTACTTCCTGCTTGAACTTAAAAAGTGATGAATAATTAGAAGAGGGAGTTGGTATTTTTACCAATTTCCTCATTAAGTTTCGTACAATTCTGTCCTTGTTGGCATAAACAGCTTGTAGCTGTTGAATGCATTCATCATAACTCTCACTAGCAACAGGATATCCCTTTATGGTGACTTTTGCATCTCCTTTAAGGGCATTTCTTAAGATGGTAAATTTTGTCATAGTTGCCATAGAAGTGCTATGTACTAAACTATCAAACGTGTCCCAAAACTCGTTCCATTCATCATAGTTTCCAGAGAACAGTGGTATTTTTATTTCAGGAAATTTAGGTGTGGGTTGCCCACTGGGGAGGCTTGAACTCTCGGAACTAGGAGCTCCAGTACTCTTCTTAGTTCCTAACTTACGAATCCGTTCTAGGACAGCTAAGCTAATATCATTTATTGTCTCAGCTAGATTGTCATGTTCTATATCCTCCTCTTCAGAATCTCTTTTCAGGGGCTTATATTCGATATATTCTTCATATTTCCTATCATATCTTCCAAATCTTTCTGTTAGCGTATGATGACATCTTTCTAAATAATTAACAACAAGTGTCTCATCATCTTTGGCAAGTTCTGTTTGACACTGAACACAATCACGTTGAACCAATTCCCGAAGGCGTTTTAATGCCTCAGGTTTAACCGACATATTGAGAAAGCAAATAGAACATAAAACAACAAACAAATAGTTGATGCAATTTTATCATCAAAGAATCCACGATTTTCTTTATGCATCCACAATGCAACAAACAATCACTCTGTAAAGAGTATCAAAGGACAATCTCCCAAATCTCAAGATAACAACATACAGTTATTTAATTCCGTCAATTATGACGCCAATCCTCAAAGTGTAAAACACACTTTTCATCAGTTAAACGACACTGTTAAGTCAGCAACAGTAAATGGAAAGTGTAATGCAAACCACACTGTTCCTCAAACGACACTGTGCACCTAGCAGTAGGTGGGTCACTACCTTTTGTTTATTTACGTAAACAAAGGAATCAATACGACATTCTAGATATCGTTAAATGGGAAATATGTAAACACACAAATCCCTAAAAACCACTGTTCACCCAGCCGAAATTGGGTACTAATATCCAAATTACTTAATGGACGCTCAACTACGAAAGTATATTTCGTTTCAACAGATAGAGAAATGCTTTATCCACGTGGGAAAGGGATTATCTTACTTATTTCAACAACCACTTATATTTCAAAGTTATATTTGCAATATTCATGCAAATACATGCAATTATCCTCCCTGTTTTCGCTGAAATGTGGACGATTTTAACCATAGAGTTTTACACTAACTTCTTACAAGGTGGGAGCTTATCTAAAATGTACACTATTTTCACCATTACCACACCAATTCTCATCCGGTTCGAAGGACCAAAAGCTGTGGAGGATTTCCTGTGTGTTATTTACCCTTCGATCTTATAACCCCCTAAATTCGTAAATCCTGACACGGCTTCAGTAGAGGCCTACCACGATCTCAAAATTAAATCCTCTACCAATAAATATAATTAATATTACATGCATAGACATACATGCACATATTTTATAAGGGGGTTTATGAACTGTTATGTGAATATTTAAATAAACTCTCCTCACCTTAAAGTAAAACTTCCTCATACAGAATAATAAATTTTCTAACATACATTCTACCTACGAGTGTTCAATTAAATGAGCTCATTCTGTCCCTCACACGTAGTTATAAATATTGTTAGAAATAAGGTAAATCTGCATTGCATCTGTACTCATCTATCCGGATAACCCTGATGTCGTCAGCAATCACGGGATTCCCAATCAAACTCATTGAATATCTTCTGATCCACGTATCTCTATCACGTTTTTTACTTGAGTGTCTCGTAACGTCTCACGAAGACAACTAATTATAAACTTATAAGTACTGTCAATAAACACAGTAAAAATGAGTGCCTCGTAGCATCTCACGACAGCAACTAACTACTCTTTAACAAACTTGTAAGTACTGTCAATGAACACAGTAAACATGAGTGTCTCGTATCATCTCACGAGGACCACTAACTACTCTTTAACAAACTTATAAGTACTGTCAATAAACACAGTAAAAATGAGTGCCTCGTAGCATCTCACGACAGCAACTAACTACTCTTTAACAAACTTATAAGTACTGTCAATGAACACAGTAAACATGAGTGTCTCGTATCATCTCACGAGGACCACTAACTACTCTTTAACAAACTTATAAGTACTGTCAACAAACACAGTAAAAATGAGTGCCTCGTAGCATCTCACGAGTACAACTAATTATTAGTAAGAAAGTCCCACAAACTCCTCTAGTTTGTCGGGGTCCTTGGTACTAGGACTAAGTTGAGTTATGACTTGCTTACAACAGTTCTTTGTTCAACGAGACGATGCAATAAACGTTGTCAAGGAGGTGAAGGGTTAATGGCTAAAATCCATTAGTGACCTACATTCCTTTCTCCACGTCTTCTACGGCCATCCTCCCTAATAAACTACATATTATACATACGAATATACGTGCATACATGATAGAAATTAATAAGTATACATGCTAAGTCTAAAAGTATACATTCATGCACTTACGTTACTATAAACGAAACTATATGCAAAATAACACTTACATAATGTACGTACAAATAAACTGTCTTGAAATATATTCAAGACAGATTCCATATAATCTCAAAACATTCCACATAGCCTCTCTATCAACTCTATCATATGCTTTCTCCAGATCCAAAAATGCAAAATACACATCCTTACCCTTTGCTAAATATTTCTCACATAACTGCCTAACTATAAAAATCTGATCTATACAACCTCTACCTTTCCTAAAACCACTCTGCACTTCCGCGATCACATATTCTGTCTTATCCCTAATCCTATTAACCAGTATCCTACCATACACTTTTCCTACCACACTCAACAAATTTATACCCCTAAAATTACTGCATTCATACATATCTCCCTTACCTTTGTATAGGGGCACTATACAGGCAATCACCCAATCCACTGGCACCAAAGACAACATAAAGCATATATTAAACACTCTCACTAACCATTCTAATGCAGTCACACCCCCTTCTTTCAACATCTCCGCTCTCACACCATCCATTCCAGGTGCTTTACTTGCTTTCGCTTCATACAATGCCCTTTTCACCTCCTCTCTTGTAATCTCTCTCTCATTTTCATCTCCCATTACTGGCCCTTGAACTCCTCCCACTGCCACTATAGCT
The DNA here is from genome assembly GCA_037179515.1 of Halocaridina rubra. NCBI lineage: Eukaryota > Metazoa > Arthropoda > Malacostraca > Decapoda > Atyidae > Halocaridina > Halocaridina rubra. Next base: position 137,613 of record JAXCGZ010007553.1, on the reverse strand, counting down.
GCCTCTCTATCTTCCTCAACATTCAGCAAGCACTCAAAATATTCTGCCCATCTTTTCCTTGCATCGTTCCCTCTTAACATCTGTCCATTCACACCTTTCACTGTCTCTTCCATCCTCGATCCACCCTTCCTTGCTCTCTTCACTTCTTTCCAAAACTTCTTTTTATTCTCCTCATATGACCTACTAAAATCCTGTCCCCACCTAACATTTGCCAACCTCTTCTCTTCTTCTACCTTCCGCTTGGTTTCCACATTTTTCTCCCTATATCTTTCATGCTTCTCCCTACTTTTACACTGCAGCCATTCCTCAAAAGCCCTCTTTTTCTCTTCCACCTTCATTTTCACCCCTTCATTCCACCACTCGCTGCCCCTCCTCATGCCACCTCCAACAAACCTCTTTCCACACACATCACTTGCATGTCCCACAAAACATTCTTTCATCAACCCCCATTCCTCCCCTAACTCCCCAACTTCTCTTTCTTTCACCCTGTCATATGCCACTCTCAACCTGTCCTGATATTCCTGTCTCTTCTCTGGCTTTTTCAACTCTTCCACCTTCACTATTTCCCTTCTACATCCCCCCCACACTATTTCCCCACTCTTTTGCTACTACCACTTTTGCTTTAACCAAAAAATGATCAGACATCCCAGCAGCCACACCCCTGAATGCATGTACATCTTTCACTCTACCAATCATGCTCTTTGCTACCAACACATAATCCATCAATGCTCTTTCTTTCACTCTTCCATTTGCCACTCTCATCCATGTATACTTATTTATTAACATCTTCTTAAATAAACTATTACCTATCACCAACTCTTGCTCCACACACATATCTAACAGTCTCTCGCCATATATATATATATATATATATATATATATATATATATATATATATATATATATATATATATATATATATATATATATATATATATATATATATATATATATATATATATGTGTGTGTGTGTGTGTGTGTGTGTGTGTGTGTGTGTGTGTGTGTGATTACCTAATTGTGATTACCTAATTGTGTTTACGGGAAAGAGCCCAAAGCTCGTATCTTCCCGTCTCCTGATCGGTTCCATTTTTAGACTTAGTGATACTTATCATACCTGTCCTTAAAACTATGGATTGAGATAGCATTAACTACCTCCTCGCTTAGCCAATTCCAATTATCAACTACTCTTACACTGAAAAAGTATTTCCTTACATCCTGCAAACAAGTTTTCTTCCGAAGCTTCAAACTATGACCTCTAGTTCTAGAGCCAGCCATATCGAAATATCGATCCCTATCCACTCTATCATAACCATGAAGGAATTTAAAGACTGTCACCATATCCCCCCTTACTCTTCTAGCTTCGAGTGATGGCAAGTCTAATTCCCTCAGCCTCTCATCATAACCGAGATTGCGTATTTCTGGCACCAGTTTCGTGGCATGTCTTTGAACTTTTTCAAGATTAGCTATGTGCTTTTTCAAGTGCGGATTCCAAAAGGGGGCTGCATATTCGAGTTTTGGCCTCACATAGGTTACATAAATATTTCTGAACATTTCCTTGTCCATGTGCCTGAAGGCTACCCTTACGTTTGATAAGAATGCATATGCTGCCCTTACTACGCCATTTATATGTATTTCTGGAGACAAATCTGCCAGTATGTTTACTCCTAGATCTCTCTCATTTTCTGTCTCTTGAAGTTGTACTCCAGCCACCGAGTAGTCAAGCTTGGGCCTTCTTGCACTTGTACCCATTCTCATTACCTTACATTTTGAGGTATTGAATTTCATTAGCCACTTTTCTGACCACTCATGCAGATTATTTAGATCCTCCTGAAGTTCTCTACCATTGTTCTCGTTTTTTACTTTCTTCACAATCTTTGCATCATCTGCAAACATATTCATGAATGAATTTACAGACTCTGGTAGGTCATTTACATATACAAGGAACAAAAGTGGCCCTAAAACTGAACCCTGTGGAACTCCACTACTAACTCTTCTCCATTCAGACACTGAGTGTCTTACTCTAACCCTCTGTTCCCTTCCTTCTAAGTAAGTTTTTATCCATTCCAAGACATTTCCACCTATTCTAGCCATTGCTTGCAGCTTCCTAATAAGTCTCCCATGTGGAACAGTGTCAAACGCTTTCTGGAAGTCTAGGAATATGCAATCTGCCCAGCCCTCTCTTTCCTGTAAGATTTGGCTTACCTCATCATAAAATTCTAATAAGTTTGTTACTGTTGATCTTCCTTCTCTGAAGCCATGTTGCCTCACTGACAAAAAGTTGAAGGATTCCAAGTGAAGAGAGATATGTTTCCTTAGTAGTTTCTCCATAAGTTTGCAAACTATGCTGGTCAAGGAAACTGGTCTATAGTTCAGAGCCGTATCCCTCCTTCCCTTTTTGAAGATAGGTATCACATTTGCTTGTTTCCAGCATCTTGGAATCTCCCCCGACTCCAGTGACTCCTTAAATATGATACTTAGTGCCACTGATATTGTGTTTGCGCATTTTTTAAGCACATGAGGGGATATGTCATCAGGACCTGTAGCTTTATGAACATCTAAATCCATCAGCGCTTTACATACCTCTGTGGCTGTAAGGTTGATGTTCTCTAGTACCGGCCCTTGAGCTTCTATCACTGCAATCTGAGGGGGTGGGGTATTTTCTACTGTAAATACTGACTGAAACTCCTTGTTCAATTCTTTGCAGATCTCTTCGTCCGTCTCAGTGATGCTTCCATCCGCTCTCTTTAGCCTTAAAACCTGTTCTTTTACCTTCAGTTTTCCTCTGATAAAGCTGTGGAAAAGCTTGGGATTTTCTTTAGCCTTCCTGGTGATGTCCCTCTCATAATCTCTCTCTGCCTCTCTCCTTTTACTTAGGTAGTCATTTCTTGCTCTTTTGTAGGTTTGCCAGGCATTTATGTTTTTTCTCCTCCTATACCTTTTCCAGCATTTGTCTCTCCACTCCTTAGCTCTTTTACACCCATTATCGAACCATTTCTCTCTGGCATGAATTACACCTACTTTGGTGACAGGTATGCAGCAATCTACTATCTTCCCATATTTCTCACAAAAGATGTCATACATTTCTTGTACAGATTTGTTGTAAAATAAGGTTCTCCAGTCAATAACTGCAAAAAGCTCATTCATTTTGATGTAATCTCCTTTCGGATAGTTCCTCCTCATGTCCTCAGTGCCTCTACTCTCAGGAAGAATGTCTTCAATGATATACTCCATCAACAACACACAGTGGTCACTCTTTCCAATTGGTGGTTCATACTCAATATTTTCAATATCCAACACATTATCTGTGAACACCAGATCAAGTAGTGATGGCTCATCCCCACCCCTGGCTCTTGTTGGTTCCATTACATGTTGGTGTAGGAAATTCCCTTGTACGCAATCTAGGAATCTTGCCCCAAATGAGTCCTCACCACTGTGTGGGTCAAGATTTATCCAATCTATGTGTGTGTGTGTGTGTGTGTGTGTGTGTGTGTGTGTGTGTGTGTGTGTGTATATATATATATATATATATATATATATATATATATATATATATATATATATATATATATATATATATATATATATATATATATATATATATATATATATATATATATATATATATATATATATATATATATATATATATATATTATTAAAGAAATGTAATATATTTTTTACTCTTAAGTCCTTGGACTCTTATTGTCATTACTTTTATCAAATATGGAGATGACTGTAGCTCACCTGCTTAGTTATTGGCTTATTATACCAGATAAGTAGAGCTCAGCCTGGCCTTTAATTCTTGATGTCCATCATATCTTTAATATTTTTTTAAGTGGGAGTTCGAGTAATTACCCTTCCTAGGGTGAAAAAGAAATATGTGCCGGCGCTGACATTGAGTGAAGCAAGAGACAGTATACTCGCAAGTGGTTTGTATATATAGGTAAAGCAGACAGGAAGAGAATAGTAAAAAATAACAATTGACACCCTGAATGGTCTTCTTTTTTGGAGTCGAAAGCACTTTATAAAATATTTTGTATTTATGTTCTGTGTTTACATTTTAGATGTTCTCAAAGATGTTAATATCAATTCCAGATATCATGATGTAGATGAGTACTTGACAGATATAGATTTATTTAATACTATTGGATTATCCAAACTCGAGGGTGTCGAAGGTTCTGTCATATGGGGAAGTTCTGGTGATGTCAGCTCAATAGAGAAATGCACTGCCTTGCAGGTAAGATATCCACTTATTAAGTCTACCTTTTTCAGTAAAACTATTATTTTAGAAGTTATACCACACTATTATTGTAATGTTTGTTGATCAGTTGTTTAAAACTATTAATTTCTCTAATTTTCAGATGTTCATGGATGATCTTTGATATACATATTCTCAACTATATGATTTGCTGTGTTAATTAATTTCGAGATTTTAACAAAGTATGCATGGTTACTGACACATGGCAACTTTACCTCAGGTCTTAAGACTTTTCTTCAGGCAGTAAATTAACAGAACTTTAGGATAATGAAGCCTCTTTACTTGCAATGCATCTAGTTAGTGCCTTCACAAAGCTTGAACAATCAACTAGGAATTTGTAAATGAATATATCTTAAGCCACTAGTTCTGTTCTCTTAGGCAGAATAAGGTGGTTTGGACAGAATACTACATTTATTACTGAAGAGTGTGTGAAGATCAGAAATAAGTGTAGTAAAGCCGAGAGGGAAACCAAGAAAGTTATGGATGAAAGGGGTGGATAGTCCTAAATTCACCTGATGTGTCAGTTGAGCAGGAAAGCTAATATAAACTCGTATAGTTTGGGAGAGAGAGGTTGTGAATGTATGATTCTCCCCTATGGATTTTCCAGCACCCTCTCAATGCTGCAGACTGGGATGGGTGATTGTATGGGAATCACCAAGGCCAATGACCTTTGTCCCAAGAAGGCAGTGATGGGCTGATTTTGGCAATGCTTCATATCCAAGATGCAAAGATGTGAGGGAATGGGTGATTTGGTGTGTACTTTGACTCGTCCATCCCTATCCAAGTGGGATTACGACCTTTACCAATGTACAGTGTATTATCTTCTTATGTCTTTCCTACTTACTGAAAATGATTTTAGATATATGGATTGCAGATATTTAGCTGGAAACTTTTCATGCAGATTTATATTTAGCCTGTATTTACGAATAAGTGTATTGTTTAACAAAAAGCTTTTGGGTTCAGTTTTCTTGGAAATGCATTGTGCTCAGCTTCATGCTATTGGCTAGGATATGGTCGGGAGTAGTAATGGGACTTTTAGTTGTCTCCATATGTTTCATATCCCTTCTATGGTAGCACCACTGCAATTTTTTTGTCACAGTTAGTCCTCATTCTGTGGATTGATGCACACACATTGGAGCAAGGAGATTAAGACTGGTGTCTTTCCTAACGTCTTGCCGTGAAATCGAACCTGCGTTAGCTAGGCTTGTCATCTACTGACTCGCACGCTTTACCACAGATCTACTGTAGCCCCTGGTGGTACTTCTCCATTTAATAAAGGAAAAGTTTTTGCTTAGATAGTTAACAGAGGTTACCAGCTTATATTGAGAATATAAACCTGCTTCACTTATTCCTGGTAAGACTTGCTTTTACTCTCCTAAAGGAGGACGTACACTAGTACACATTGTACGAATAGAGTTCTCAGATACTCAGGAGTAGTAGGAGACTTAAAGATGAATATTTGTGTTCAGCATTAGAGGAATTTGAATATTAGGATAGGCCCTATGTAAATAGTATCATCGGAGGGGAGATGATAGCATATATTTAAAAAATTAGATCAATTTGTCATCCGGTTAAATAAGGAAAATAGAATATATGGGGCTTACATAGTGGACAGTACTTACTTATACCTCAGAAAATTGCAGGCGGAGTTAATTTTACCAATACAATTTTAGGAACTCTGCTGTTTTAGATGTATCCAATTTTAATTTCAAGAAATGAAATTTCCAGATTTAAGTAATTTTCTCATTTTGAATTCATAATGGAAGCAAGACAAGGGTCAGTACTGTGCTGATGTTTCAGGTATATCTCATACTCTTTGGTATTAAATTCAACCTACATCCTTCAAGGAAAAATAATATATACCTTCCTGTAGCGATGGTCAAGATTGATTTTGAAAATTTCTTCATTTTGTAGTATACTTAAGGTTCTCCATTTAGAGTCGTTTGTTTAAGATTTGGACACTATGTTTATTACAGATTTTAATATTTTCAGGATTATCTAGAAAATATATTGGGTCCACTTGTCCAGTATATTATCAATATGGACACAGAATTGTTGCACAAGGTTTTACATACTAATAATTACCTAGAGAAGGTAATACAGGAAGTCCTTTTGAAGACACATGGTTAAAAAAATGAGACACAAACGTGGAAATTAATAATACTGATATTTTACAAAACAGGTATGTTGCGTAAACAATAATATTACTCTGTAAATTTTCAAAAGACAAAATATAGTTGTAATAAAAATAATCACTATATTCATTTTGCAAGGGCAATTATTAATCAATATATATTTAATGAGCTTTAATTGTAGAAGTTAGAACATACAACCATATATAGCAAATTTAACATATAATCTGTACTGACAAAAAGTAAATATAATATCTTGAATTAAAATTATAGTTTTTTCTTCTTTGTAATAAACAACAGGTGTCTCCACAGATATTCTGCATTATTAGCAACAGAAATTTCAAATATTGGGAACAGCAGTTTTTTCTGACATTTAAAAACTCATTTGGTTTATCACAAGGATTAGAACACATCATTTTCATATGCTACTAAAACTCTCTCCCTCAGCCAGAACTTTAGTTTGGAAATTTATTAGTACTACTGTATGCTGCATGAAAGAAATTCAACTGGTATGTATTCCTGACACAGTACACATTTCAGAAGCATTTTGAGGCTGGCTTGCTAATATTACTCATAAGAGAGATTATCCTAATAAGTTTTAGTAAAACCTGTAAATATTATAAGCTAAGTATACAGTCATGCATCAACTTAAAACTGGGTTCGATTCCAGTCAACTGGTCATACTCAAACTGATTACAAGTCAAACCACTAAATCAAAAGAAAACGGGTAGTATGGGACTGAAGTGTAGTCGACACTAAAAGTGTATCTTTTGTCATACTGTTGGGTCATATTTAACCTTTACAAGACACTTTTATTTGCTTCTTACTGTTTATCAATATTATCATTGTGAAATAATGTTATCATAAAAATATAACACATCTTACACGTATTTGCCAGTCGTGTATGGCTGGGATAGTTGATTGTGATCGTAGATAGCAGCTGGGTAGCCAGAGGCACAAGAACCTACTTTTTATTCCCGAATTCTCTATTTTCTTTCTCTCAGTCTCTCTCTTTAAGGCTTTCTCTATTTCATTATTTAATGGCTTTTTGTTATTATTTTAAAGTTTAATTTATAAGTAAAACACAAACTATAAAACACATTACACTCTACATATGTACGTTTATTGGTGTACATATTGGTTGATCATGCTTGGTTGTCAAACGTTTATGGCATGATCAGAGGCAGCACTCGAAGTAGTATGAGGTGCTTACATTTTCACGTATATATATATATATATATATATATATATATATATATATATATATATATATATATATATATATATATATATATATATATATATATATATATATATATATATATATATATATATATATATATATATATATATATATATATATATATATATATATATATATATATATATATATATATATATATATATATATATATATATATATATATATATATATATATATATATATATATATATATATATATATATATATATATATATATATATATATATATATACAGTGCATTATTTGTTTGCTTATTTACTGCTTAAATTTCAAGCTACAAACAAAAGCATCATGTACCATTCGTTGAATAAAAGTTTCTTCGATAGGTCCAGTAAATGAATCACGGTATGTAAAAAAATTCATTCAGTTTCCATAAAAGACAGTATAGTATTATACAGTACATAGTAGATTTACTGTTACACACATGGCAAAAAATTTCAATTGAAAAGAAAAAATAAAGAAATGCTGAGAAAAAAAAATATCATATGATATATTAATACAGTATTCCTCACTACACTCATTCTTTCCATGTGGTCATTATCACTGTCACACCCTGCAAAATTATCTATATATTTTTAATACTTTTTCCAGATGCCATTGGTACACTTTTGGGTAACAATTTCATGCAGTAGTGCTGTTCTTGCTTGCAATTAGAGGTTTGGATCAGCAGCTGTAGTGGATATGGCTTGGGTATATGTGGTGTGACGGTAGTTTGCCTTAAAAGCAGCAAATGAACCTTGATAGGTTAGATGGGTGGAGAGGTTTTTAGGGGTCACAAAAAAACACACTTTAACATCCGAATGGAAATCTGATAGATGCGCTTGATATTCAGGCATAATTATCCAAGAGTAGTAAAATCTTGGTCAATATTCCTTTCTTTAAACAATATCCTGAACTTGAGAAGTAAAACAGTTCAGAAAGCTTTCTTCAAAGCACTTGGGTCATCCATGCTAAAGGATTAAAGCAGTAGGAGATAAGCAGCGTGTGCTTATTGACATTCTTGAACACCTCATGTTTTCAGAATGATACGTAAAGAAAGGCTTTAGCTTAAAACTTGCCATGTTGCCCCCAAGCAGCAAAGTCAGCCAACCCTTTAAAGTCTTAAAGCCAGGAATACGTTTGGCTTCTTTGTGGATGTAATAGCAGGCTGGCATCTGCTTCCAAAATTAACCTGTCTCATCCCAATATTTCATCTGCTCTGCTCAGTAAACCCTCTTCTAAAATGAGATCATCCAGTACATCCAAAATTTTTTTAGCTGCTTTGTTGTCTGAACTCACTGATCCTCCAGTCATGATAATGTAGTGCATTTCAAACTCTTCTTAACAATCCAGAGCTCATGATGAAATCTCCAATGCAGACTTCCCTAGTCCGGTCCTTCAAATCAAGGAAGAGACATCTAGCCTTCGTGTAGTTGATAAGGTTCTTCTGGATCTGATCTTCTTTCCATTTCGTGGATGAGCCAAGTCCCTTGCTTCGTGATCACAGCTGACTGCATGGTTCCTATTCTAGTAGAGTACAGTACAAATACTTATTGTAATGTACAAGCACGTGAAAAAAAAATTTTGTACTTTTCACAAGTTGAAGAATGAAGTTTTTATCTTTGATGATGGTCGATTCAGTAATGTGCGGTATCTTGTGATCATGAGCAATAGCAGTAACCTTCTCGTTCATACTGCCTAATTAGCTTCACTTTCATGTCCATAACAATGGCCTTGTTCTTCTTCATAGCAGTTGTAAGAATGGAAAAAGATTATTTCCTCTTCATAAAACTCGTGTGGGTTTGGAGTATCACTTGAGTACACACAAAGCAGCGGCTGCCAACAGTATACTGAGAGCAAGATATAAGAAGGCGCGAGCACTCAAGTGCTGTTAACTAATGGAAAACTCGTACACCCAAGTAAGCAACACTTGCGCTGCCAGACACGGCGCAGATGTGGTCAGAAAATCAATACCTATTCCTGATCATGGTCAGTTGCAAAGTCAAACAGTAATAAAGCTAAGTGGCAGCTACTGTCGTAAAGTCAAATGGCTGTAAGTCAGATATGTCGTAAGTCAATGACTGACTGTATAGCAATAAATGAATGGAATCTCTCTTCTTGGTGAAATGCTGAGAAGAGACCAAAATTGGATGTATTATTTTGAAACTGTCCATTCAGTATAATAAATTGTTTATTTTTTATGCAGCCCATTTGTATTAAGTCTAGAATCAATACAGAATTTAAAGTATTCAATTTTAACTAGACTAGAAATTATAAAAGTTCATTATATGAGCGTAATAATAATGATTAAGGCTGGGGTTTATGATGGTATGCAATCTTGAGATTCTTTTCAAAACCAAAGGGCATATTCCTTGTGAGGTAGCTAATGTCAATAATTTATTTTCTATAGCATAACACTGAAACTTAAAAATACATGTCAGTTATCAGGGATATATTTGCATTATGAACTAGCTAGAATAAATATATAATTTAATATTAATCATTAGTACTACATTCTTTATAAGGTGGGAGCAGATACATTTTTTTAAACAATTTTCAGAGACCATCCTTTTACTAGAATTACTATATTTATTCATAAAATAAAATAAAAAATTACCACATATAACACTCATGTGGCAAATAAAGAGACTTAAAATATGGGAGTGAGACATGAAATTCCTTCTCCTCAAGTTTGCTTTTTAATAAATATCCTACAGACAAGGGAAGGGCGTGGTGGGAAGGATAAACTCTCACTACCTTGCTTCTTCTGTAATGGATATTGCCAAACTGTTAGCTTCTGTGGAAAAGGGCATAAAGTATAAGAAATTATTCTCACAGACTACATACTAATACACTGACATACATCAGAAGTTCAGTAAACATTTATATTCAATGTTAAGCAGTACAACATTGCTAAACACCTATAGTTTAATGGCATGAAAATGATCTAAAAAGCATTCATAAAATACCTCTAGTTCGTAAAACATAATAAATGAGGAATGTCTTAATATGTGCTTCTAGGTATGTTAATGCTATTACATATCAGACCATGATATATTCATAGAGGTAAATACACTTTCAATAATAAACAATTTGCATGCTGTATAACAGTTCAAATAATAAACAGATCTGCATTCACTATAACAGTTCCAATAATAAACAGATTTGCATTCAGTGTAATCTATCGGTTTAAAGTGCCGAACAGATTTGTGTGCCACTGCTGCTGTTATTGTACCGAATTTCTAAATACTGTTGCAATTTATAACCAATGAAGAATAATACTAGGATATCATGGGGAGATGAAGAAATTCTAAAAGAATCACAAACAAATAATAGGATAAAAAAAAATAATAGGATCAAAAAAATATGAAATTTGTGTTATCTAATTCTGCCCCATGTTTTCCAGAAGACACCTTTTTTTTATTTTATTTTTTTAGGCTCATTGAGAAAGTGCTTTTTACATTGGTATTATGCCAAAGCCTGAACTGATACCGGATATATTGTACTGTCCATTATTAAAGATTAAATGCTATTACCTCATCTGATGTTTTTTATACAGTACACTGTCCAAAAACGTAATTTACAATCATTATTAAAAGAATTCATCCACTGAAAATGTGTCAGCGCTGTATTTAATATTTGGTTTCAAATAGTACTGATCTTTTTTACTTGGACAACTCATTCATCCATTAAAACTTACATTAGTACCACTTCTCCAAAAGAAAATTGAGAAACACGGAATATGTCTTTTATACAAGGTTACTGAAGTATCCGTATTTAAGCAATTACAATTGATTATACAATAGTGACCAGGAATACAAAAAATATAAAATAGTAAACTATTTAAAAACAGCAAAATGTATTGTTGAAGTAGAACTCTGAAATAACACTGAAAGTGGTGAATATATCCGGCTATTAAAAACAGATAAATTAAGTAAGCACCTTTGTATGTGATGATTATCTATACTGCAATATTTAACCCTTTTCCTGCAAGATATTAACAAAATTAATTACAACTCAGGGCGGGAGGGTTTTTGATGTGTTTCAGCATTAATATATCATAAGGTTTCCCTTGACATCATATAGGCTACTGACTCCTTTTGAATCCCTTAACTGGATAAAATCCTGACTCATGTATAGTAACACGACAAAAAATGCTATTTATCAATTTCCACTTCACTACCACACGAGGGAATGCTTTGCTTTTGAAATTAAGCATGCCCACATGGACATGCACAGCTTATGTCCTGAAAGAATATGACAATATATGATACCTTTGCAGGTACAGGGTTAAGCAGTATATTCAGTTTTTATAAAATTTAAAAAATTCTACTTTAGACTCGTTGCAAAGCACTCAGAAAATGTTTAATGTCAAACATAAAAAATAAATTATTAGTGATAACAAGAATCCAAACAAAACATTATGTTAAACCTCCAGCCTTACAAAAGGAAATAATTACTGCCAAGGTATACAAAGGAGGGAAGGAAAGCTGATACACTAGAGCGTTGAGTAAATACAGTACAGTACTTGTTAATCGAGAACAGACAAAAAAGAATGGCAGCTTTCACACTTGGTATTAATGTTATTAATATGAAGAACTTTTATGAAAGAGCTTATTTAAAAAATCATAATAATGAAACTCACAAATATAAGTTCCACTCTGTGAAAAAGGAAGAAATATTCTAATATACTGCCCATATTCAAGATTTGTATAGCCCCAAATAAATTTATCAAAATAATTACTGCAAAGTTCTTCAAACACAGCAACTTTTAAGAGTATGTAACGTTTTTGTAGCAATCCACTTAATCAGCTACATAAAGGTGCTAAGTCATACACTGATCACATTAAAATATTCAATGCAACCCATTAAGATATAACAAATCTGATCCCTTACACCATATTCAGTGCATTTCATCAACAGTAATATTTATCACATACAAACTTTGCAACCAGGTGCAGTGCATACATTTATACATATTGCAATATCATGACAATTTACAAGTGGCAGTACAATTAAGTGAGATTCCCATTAGTAGACATATTTCTATGCCGTATTAATACACGTAAGTATATTACATAAAAAAAATTAATATAGTAAGAAAAAGTGTATGCGCTAACTCTAAGCTTATAATCATTTATTATGATATTCTAGATATTTCATTCCCACTACTGATAAAATTATTTGACTAGCATGACAAAAAGTGTTTATTTTATCAGGAACATAATATTTTCACCATCAAGATTATAATGTATAACCAACATCTTCATAATTCCAATTGGCATTCATACAATATCATATACAATACAATATGACCATTAGTGGAAGGTCAGTAGTGTGCATATATCAATGCATATGAGCGGTTAGTTAGATCTCAAGTAAAATGTTATTTATACTTTGGGTTTCTTGCAGTTAAAGGACGGGTCACAAGTATTTTTCTTTTCTAGAACCTGATAAGGTAAAAGTTCAAGGGTGAAAAAAAAAGTTTCTTTTTTTTAGAAATTTGCTTTGTGTTACAGTACAAATAATAGCCATATGCATTACTATATTTTATGCCTGTATATTTTGATAATTCAAAAAAAAAAAGCAATCTAAACTCTAAATTCATCAAATACATTTAGAAGATCAAAGAGCAACAACTAGACTTTGGTTATAACAGTTTATATGTTTGAGGCATCATCAGATATGACAAGCATATGACTAAAATAAGTAATAACAAACGTAACAAATTCGGCTATAATAAGTATTATAATGTAACAGTGGTACACAAACGGATAATGACTCAAACCTTTCAGTAGTTGAGAACACCTCATCTTTGAGGTGCCAACAATATTATAATCACCCAAAGCTATGATACATTGAACAACAGCTAATTCCACTAAATATAAATATACAATAAAAAAAATAAGTAATACAAAACTGTACATATCCTTCATATATCTTGTTCATTTACATTGCAAACAATATATAGCGGGGAAAAAAAAGTCTGCCCTATCTCTTGTAAATTTGTTTTCTTGTATTGCATATTACATCTTTATACCATCTACGTATGAATATTCCAGCATGAAAAAATGTATCACATCAAGCTCTATACATTTTCTTCCATACCTCTGCCCATAAGAGATTTTTTTTTAAGAGAATGGAAAACTTAAGTCCTTAAAAAAAGTCTAACTACCTATATGGATATCTCTGAAAAAGTAAAGTGTGTGAAATCCTAATTTTGAACTCGAAAGTAAAAATATTTACTTCAGAATAGATGACAGCCAGTGTGCAATAATTTCATGTTATACTATACACATACAAGAATTCTAATATTTGCAATCATAAATACCACGCATGGTGTGTATATATATATATATATATATATATATATATATATATATATATATATATATATATATATATATATATATATATATATATATATATATATATATATATATATATATATATATATATATATATATATATCTGAAGACCTATCAGTAGTCTACAATTTTTTTTTTTTCAGATCACTAGCAATGAACACAATCAACAAACATTATTTTCACCATAAAGCAATCACCTCTGAAATACAGTTTACGTCATTCAATGGTATATTGCTGTGATTGGAAAGCAGATTAAAGGTAACCTTTGCCTCTCTACCCATCAAAATTTATAAAAATACTATACCGGTATGTATTTCTCTTCTTAGGTATTCTCTTTAACTCTGAATCTTAAAGTGTAAAATAATTACAAAAGGATTTCAACTACAACGTAATATTAAATGGATTTACAGTGACCGAACTACAGCCCCCAAGTAGTGATCCAGGCAGTGTGGTTGGGGGATGTGGACAGCTCGATGTTAAGTCTTCCTTCAGTTATGGATCCTTTTCTCTGCCTACATATACGCAGAATATTCTTCCATACTCATTACAAATCTTTTAGTATCCCTTCACATCTGACAAGTCACAATCCTCCACATCTCTGTTTCTCTCTGCTTAATGTTTCCATGTCCAGGCCCGATGAGGACAATTTTCTTTACTTGTCCTGGTGTGACCACTCAAAATATAAAAATGGATTTACAGTGATCCAACTACGGCCCAAGTAGCGACCCAAACAGTGTGGTTGGGGTGGTAGAATTGAGGTATCCTATCACTAAGGAGTGCTTTGGGTAAACTGGCTTTTGGTGAGGGAGTGTCTGCTCTTACTCATCCATCCTCCTTAAGAGGGGAATTGCAGCCATGCATTTTTTTAATTTTCATCTTACATGCCTGTGCATCTTAGTAAACAAAATTTATATATATATATATATATATATATATATATATATATATATATATATATATATATATATATATATATATATATATATATATATATATATATATAAAATGCCTGCTTTAGGACAATCATGACATCATCTCCATACACAAGTATAGGGAAACAAAAAATATGCACAAAAGAAGCCATATAGGTGATGTACAAATTCACATACTGTTTTATCAATCAATCCTAACTAAACGTATACCTTTTAAACACTAACTTTTATTTCAAAGAATACTTTAAAACATCAACCTTAAAATTCATTCAAGAACACTGTGTTCGAGACATCACTTCAAGCATAATTCTTATTGTACAAAAATACCTGAATAGCAACAAAAGATATAATATACATAGAAAGAATAACAAGTAAATTTTTGTAGAACTATGAACAAACCTTGATAAAAAGGGAGAGCAAATTTCCATTAAGAAAGTGAGGTCTTGATTTAAATATTACCAAGGTGAGAGTGAATATATAAAACAATAAATACTTCTACAATGCTGTAAATAATACCTCTGAATACCATGCCTAAATATCCTTTACATTAGAATATCAGTTCTGAAAAATAATGCAATAAATTACAGCTTAATATAAACGCTGAACTCGCACCACTTTATAAAACATCAGCACCTAGCTCCTTTCTCAGTTAACAAATGATCTTTCACTTGGTAAGAAAAATACATGACATTCATATAAATAACGTGATACCTTAAATCATGAAAAAATTCAAGTATATATACACTTCAAAATATAGGAGTTAAAAGAAGGTAACGTACTGCTTCTTTACACATTAAGAAAATAACTTTGGAATACAAAGAGTAACAGCTGTCAAATATTTTTAATACCCGTATGCAAATCAGTGCCATTTACTGCAGGTATTTTTATCATTATGTGCAATACACCTGATCATGCATGAAAATAAACTGATACCTAAATAATACATAGAGGTATACAGTCCAGAAATCTACTTTACATATGTGCTTTAAAATATATAGAGATCCAATAGAGCAAACTTTACACAAACAGATTAGTCTACATAATAACATTAGAATCTTAAAAGGGTTATACTCTTCTTGGCCTTTAAGTTCCAAAAAGATTTGGGACATTCTGATTAAAATATTTTATTTTCCTTGCATTTACTCAAGAAGAACTGCAAGTTTCAAGGTAAGAAATACGGAATACATATAGTCTTAAGCAAAAACAGAGATGACATAAAGCAATGTAAAAAAAAAAAAAAAAAAAAAAAGTGAACTTGGCAAATAAACCAGAACAACACTTGGTGTATAAAGTATAACAATATAGAGATCTAACAAAACTTATGACTAAATCTCAAAATGCTAGGATGGCAGAAATGACTATTATCTTATTTAAAAAAAAATAAAAAGATATCCAAAAAGTTTTAGTAACTCTAAAAGAATGCACACACAAAAAGTTTTAAGTATAGATATAAGTGCTGATGAGTAAAAATAAAACACCAGGAGATGGGAATTTATGCGTTAAAGGACTCTTTCCCGTGAGCACAATAAGGTAAATATACACACATAGTTCTGTTTTAATTATCCATTACTTGTTAAACCTGTACCATTCATATAAGTAAAAGAAAATAACACATGCTTACTTGAAATCAAAATAATAGCTTGAATCTTACCTACAACTAAAGTGTTGGGATTGTTTGAGCATACAATAAAAAGGAATAAGAACGATTAGTAAAATCGATTTTGAAGAGCAGAAGTAAGTCGAGTAAGGCTGAGGGAAAGAACAAGAATGAGCTGGATAAATAAGATGGAAACTGCATTACACACATTGTGTGTCTGGATTAGGGAAGAGACAGTGTAAAAGACATGGGTGGGTGGACAGATTGTGAATGGGTGGAACAGCCCAAAACGATTTTCCTATACCTGGTAAGTGCAACATACTGGAACTAGTGGTGGGGGGTAAAGGTTGTCATAAGAAGCAATGGGGGTATACTATCTACGGCTGCTGGGCCCCATGGCAGATGAGCTATTCCCTATTTACAATATCTGTGATCCAGGGAGTGTGGTGGGGGATAGGAATTGTGGCAATCCTTCATCCAAAAGGTGATTATAACGAGAGATGAGGTAAATGGGTCTTCTGGTGAATGGGTGTGCAATGACTCGACCATTCCTTTAAAAAGGCCTTTCTAAATAGATTAAACAAAATATTATAAAATGTCATTCCAACAGCAGATATCCATTTCCAATAGCAATCCAGTGTAACGTATACCTTACTACTATGGCTTTTAATATAAAATTTTAAAGTTTCATTTGATAAACAGACAAGTAGTAACTTTGCCAAAATGCGCTAATAGTCATGCATATCTAATTAAAGGAATACTATACATATATCTGTTTTTATGAATTCAATTGTCAATCTATGTACCTTGTCAAAATGGGATACGTTTTTGGTAGTACAATAAACAACAGGCAACAAATTATAATGAAATGGGCCAGCTTGTTATATAATTAATTCTCATTTTAATAATTGACTTATTATCACTATGGTATTCTCCACATTAAATATCACCTCAAGTCCATTCTATAGTATTTAAAAGCTTTCATGGGCACAGACAAAGTAGCAAACAGAGAATGACATATTTTTATCACATGACGAAGCTCTAAAAGTAATGAAGCCATTTTCTACTTAAAGATTCTGGAAGTGGAGAAAAATTTATTTATACAATCACAGAGTGCAAATTCATAGAATGTTGGAAATGCAAGCTTTGAAGTATAATGTTAGCCCTTCTGTAATGGGGAATATAAAAATGAACACTGAGAATATAGAATAAAATGTATAGAAAATAAGCTTCAGATATGAGTATAGATAATTCTAACCCATCTGAAAGATAAAAACACATCATATAATGAAAGTAGATGATGTATACAGGGTCCCCGCAGGTCGTTGTCCAAAACTATCATTTTACTTGTTCGTCGTCAAAATATTGAGGTCATAGGCGAAAATATTCCCTGCTGTTTCGTCGTTTTGCAAAATGTTATCACTAGATGGCGGTAATGGAGTACGACGTCACGGACTCAGCGATCCACCCAAATTAAGTGCTGTGTTTCTACTGATGATATCGGATTGTTGCATTCTCTGCCAAATGTGTGTTGTTTTGCCTTGTTTCAGGTGCATTTTGAGTTAGATATGACAGATAAAGGTTGTTTTATTCGTAAACATGTGATAACGCTTGAAAAGTGATGGACATAATTCAGTAAGTGGAAACAAAGAACGTGCTGTTGATGTCGCCTGCTCTATGTGTGTGCCCCCACAATGTTCAGAAGCATTACTAAAAATGCCAAAGTTTTGGAAAAAACTCAATTGACACCACAGTATTCTGAAGTTCACATAAGTCAATCTTAAGAGTGATTGGATGGTGAAATTGGAGGCTTCTGATGGCTGAGATTGAAGATTTAAATAGCTGCAACACTCCTATGACCTTAGCCATTGTACAGAAGAAGGCTCTGAGTCTTTACAAAACTCTCAATGGGGAGATGGCAGAGGAAAGAAGAGGAAAAACCCTTTAAGCTACACCTGGATGGCTCCACCGTTTTAAAAACGTTACGGCCCTAAAAATATTAAAGTTCAGGGTGAGGCTGCAAGTACTAGCATGGAGGCAGCAAAATTTTTTCCTGATGAGCTCCTGGATATTCTTGAGGAAGAAAGTTATGACCTTCGTCAGGTATTTAATGTTGATGAAACGGGGCTTTATTTCAAGAGGATGATGCCTCACACGTACATTGCCCTTAGAGAAAAAAAATCCAGCCTAGGTATAAAATGTCGAAGGAGAGAGTAACTTTACTTGTATGAGGCAATGTCAATGGTAACAAAAAATCAAAACTTGTTTGATTCATCACATTGCTAACCCTAGGGCCTTGAAAAACGTTCACAAGTCTCGTTTACCAGACCTTTGGAAAAGTAATAAGAAAGCTTGGATGACAAGTGCTATTTTTTGTGAGTGATTTTAGAATATTTTGTGCCAGAAATGGTAAAAATGCTGCAGTGAAAATAACCTAAATTTTGAAATTTTATTTTTACTAGCTAATGCCAGTTCCAATAAGACTGACTTTGAAGCCATATGTCCTAACATCGAAGTTATTTTGATGCCTCCAAAAATATCATCAGTTATGCAACCAACTGCTCAGAATGTAATTGCTACCTTTAAACCCAATTACCTTCGAAGAAACTGCAAGAAACTGATGGGAAAAAACAACCAATGGTAGAAGAGTTTTGGAAGAATTTCGATATTTTGAAAGCTATTTACATAATGGAAGAGGTTTGCAACAATGTGTCTACTCAATTAATTTATGCAGCCTGGTCTAAAATGTTACTCAAGGCTGTTCATTAATTAGAAGGATTTTTTGAGACAGATCAAGCAGTGCAAAAAGAAATCATGCAACTCGCCAACAATCTTGGCTTTGATGAAGCTGAGGAGAAAATATTGGTGAACTCCTTGAATCACATGACGTACCCTAAAGAAACAAAGAGTTGCTAGATCAAAACAAAACAGAATTATTGGAGGCTTTACGTCAAGACGTAAAGGAGGAAAGGAGGTTTTGACTGCAGCTGGAATTAAAAAGTTTTTGGACTTGATCTACTCTGGCCTATATTACTTTTAAGAAAGTGACTGTCCCTAACCAAGCTCAAACTGTTCTCAGAAAAAAAAAAGGATGAGTTGGCTTCTTATCATGAAATTTTGTGCCAGAAATAGGCAAAAATAAAACATACAAACATACTCTCATTCGTCAAGAGACCATGGGCTGATGATCCCGCCACTCCATAAACCTCCTCTGCCCCATCAGCCTCCTTCTCTCCTCCATCCTCCTTCACTGTATATCTACCTCCCCCCTTCCAAGCATCATCTGCTGCCTATGTATGCAGAAGCATTGCTGTTGTCAGGCATATGTACTAAGTTTTTTCCTTTAATTATGTTATTATTTAATTTTAATTTTCTTTTCCTTTATTACTATTTCTAATTTATAATTAAATATATTTACGTATAACTTCACATTTTATAATGGTTTCTAATCGAAATAATACACAGATGTAGGAAGGCCGGTTGCTATTATACCCTATTTACATAAATTCTAATGGGGAAAATAGTTTCGTTGTTTCCTTATTATTTGTGTTTTCATAATCCGAATTAGCGACGAACAACGGGGACCCCCTGTATATACTGTATACCAAATCCAAGCATACCCGACATCACTTTCTAGACCAGTAGTGACAGAGAAGTTTTTAAAAGCAAATAGAACATGACATCAGTATTTTATGGGATGAGTCTGCAGCTAATATCAAAGAAATATAAAACCATTAACTGCATAGCCATACCATGATTTACTGCTCTCATAACATACATGGATATGCTACATCCACACATATACAAGAGATTCAGATATTTTTTCCGGTCATATGCAATACACTCATATTTCTGCTGAAGGTAAAGGTATGCAGGACAAGACACAGATGCCCAAAATGCTAAGATCACATACAATTACTAAACACTAGTCCTGCATATCTATTAATAGGTAAGCAAAGTTACACTATAGTACTTTCTGTTATAAGAGAAAATTGTGAATTCAGACATTCAAACTAATCAGAGATATAATGCTTAAATGCATAGGGGGACAAATATATAATGAAACATGGAATCCCAATTATAATCACCTCAGTTTTTCACATGTTAAACATATCTTATAAGTACTTTTGCAAGCCTTAACAGCTAAAACAATAAATATAATGACACATTTATAAAAATACACTGAAGATCATAAAAATGTCACTTTAGAGAGCTTATTGAAAGATAACACAATCCTTTTACATACCCAGTAAAAAATAATAAAGTATAATAGGAAAAATGCAATATATCATCTCCGTTTAGCCTCGTTGCAAAAGGGAAAAAGCTCTAACTGGTTATCAAGCAGGATCGGAATCTTAAAATATCTATATACAGGAAAACTTAACAAATACCACAACCCACACAGGCACTGAATATAAATATTAATAATCAAAACATCATTTATAACCGAGTTAAAAGAGCTAGACTTGGACAATAGCTACGAAGTGCTACCTACGACATTTTCACCATCCATCTCAACATATGGAGACTTAGAAGCTTTCGACTCAGAATTTGGAGTACCGACTGGGGTCTTTGGGGGCAGTTTTGCTTCCTCTTTACAGGACATTGATGGAGTGTTGTTGTCCACGGATACACCTACGGCTCCTAGAACAGCCTTGAAGTGCTTCAGAGTTTTCCATAAGGTTATACAAAATCCTTTGGATGCAGGGATCAACGGAAATTCTGGTAAATCAACATCACCTGGTGAAATTCAGATAATTAGCTTTTCCAGAAGCTTCAATTACAATAACTCACAACACTTAGGGGACTGTAATTAAATGACATTATCCGACTGGAATGGATATGTTGGCCACAAAAGTAACATTTAGATTGAAATAACACTTGCCCATCCGTTTTAGTCCCTATAACAGCAAGCATAGAATATGATATTCCTGGATTTTTTCTCTCCCAAATTAATTTAAAGCATATTACCATAACCTGCTGAGGTTAATACAACAGCCCAAATTATATAAAATCAAATGAAATAGAGTTTTTCATATCCTAAGCCTCTTCGCTTTTCCCATCAGCTATAATGCAAGACAAAATCAAATATAAGAAGGCAAGTTTGCCTAATTTACACATCTATCCCTTTAGTTGCTATAACATGTAGGTTGTACATTATGGATAAAAATTAAAATAAATTTTTTTCATATATGATATTTACCTTGTCTTGCAAAAGACCTCATGGTAGTCACAACTGTAATTATGTCTATAATGAGGGACACCAAAAACACAACAAGAGTAGTTAGAGAAATTATTATATAATATTCATTCGCATTTTCAAAAATCGCTGTGCCATAATAGTATCTATATATACATCTTAAGAGAAAGTCAGCAGTGGCCTCCAATAATGTTAAGGACTTTTATATTAATATTTCTTCAATATACAGACACTCCCCAACTTACGAACAAGTTTGATTCCAGAAGTTCGTTCGTAAGTTGTGTTTAGGTAAAATAAAGTACTGTACAGTATATACATATGCAGTACTGTACAATACTTCAGCTAAAGAAACTTAACTACTTCATAAAACATAAAGTATACAGTATTAATGAATTTTAATACAGAATAATAATGAAATAATACAGTACAGTATAGTGATACGTACATTCATACATGGGTAGATAATGGGTAGGTTTTTTGTATCTGTGAATGTTCGTAAGTTGGTTGTTCGTCAGAAAGGGAGTTTGTGTATATCTATGGCAGTTCCTGTAAAGCTTATAGTGTTAATAATGTAATTTCATTTAACAAACTCTAAGGCACTAACACATGAACTTGGCTCTCTTATTCTGTATAGTCCTTTTCCTATGTTTTCTTCAGGAATTATTTGGGTGGTATTTTACAAAACTCAGTGCCATTGTCTCACTGTCTAGACCATGCAACTCTGGTCATGAACAAGCACCACTGTGTGTCTGTAGTTATTTCCTGAACTGTCTCAAATAATGTCTGTTTCTTTCTATTGTTAAACTTTGGAATTTACTATTGATGCATGCCTCTCCTCTCATACATATATCATCTCTCATCAATAGACCGGTCTATAAAGTAACCTGTTCGCTTCACAACCTTCCGTTATCTTTATATACCTATTTTTCATTTTATATAATAAATTTATTGATATATTTTACCTATATTCTTTATTTTAATTTGCTTTATTCATAACATGAGTAAACAATGAATAAACCTCTTTCAGGGGTATAAGACACATTCAACAATAAAATTTATCTTTGTCCAGTATGATGCCAAAATCTGCTGGAAACAGCATCAGAGGGAAACAAGCATAGCATGTATGTGAGATAGATGGATGCTAGCACTGAATGAAAAGAAGCTGAAAAAGAAAGGTCTTCTGGTGAATGGGTGTGTGATTTGGCTCAACCATTCCCCTTACAAGGGCGATTGTGACCTTTTATGCAGACAGATAAGAACAGTCAGCCACTTCCTGCCTTCTTTACCCTTTTTAGTAAGCTCATCGCATACGGAAAGTAAAGGGAAGAAATTATTTCTCTCACACCATTAGTGATCATAATAATAAAAATAATAATGATACAGTAATAATAATAATAATAATAATAATGATAATAATAATATTAATAATAATAATAATAATAATATAATTATTATTATATTATAAGATAAAATTTTTATACTTACCAGAATTATGAATCTCTCTGAAAGTCGTGGGAGTAGTAGGAGATAGAGGATGCGACTTATTGTGATTCTCAGAAATTTCTAACCAGCACTCCAGCCTTTGAACTAATCTATAAGTGGAAAAATACCAGGTAAATGTACTGCAAACAGCTCAATATGATTAATAACGTTTATAAGCCATTGGAGGAGAGAGAGAGAGAGAGAGAGAGAGAGAGAGAGAGAGAGAGAGAGAGAGAGAAAAAAATATATATATATATATATATATATATATATATATATATATATATATATATATATATATATATAAATATATATATATATATATATATATATATATATATATATATATATATATATATATATATATATATATATATATAGTAAGGAAGCCCATCAGTGAAACAAAACTTATAAAACAATGCTATATTTCGGATCCTAACTGGATCCAGTTAGGATCCGAAATATAGCATTGTTTTATAGGTTTTGTTTCACTGATGGGCTTCCTTACTATTTAGTGCTGTATGCTAACAGTTTGTACTTATATATATATATATATATATATATATATATATATATATATATATATATATATATATATATATATATATATATATATATATATATAT
Source organism: Halocaridina rubra (assembly GCA_037179515.1). Lineage (NCBI taxonomy): Eukaryota > Metazoa > Arthropoda > Malacostraca > Decapoda > Atyidae > Halocaridina > Halocaridina rubra. Next base: position 113,774 of record JAXCGZ010007553.1, on the reverse strand, counting down.
ATATATATATATATACAGTATTGCCTCACTTATCGTGGTAGTTCGGTTCCAGGACCAGGCGCGAACCAGGAAATCCGCGAAGTAGGATCAGCCTATATGTACATAGATATTTTAATATATTTTTACGTTTACACTGTATAAACTGTCCCTGTACTGTTAACATACCACCCTTTACTTCATAGATGACAGCATGCAAGCGTAAATATATATGAAAGTGATAGGAAAACTTACCATGAATGTGATGATGACGTGAAATATATACTCATTTACAATTATTTTTTCGTTTACGTACTGTATAAACCCTCCCTGCACTGTTAAATAAAACACCCTTAACATTATAGATAACAGCAAGCAACGTAAATTTTTATGAAAGTGATAGGAAAACTTACCGTGAATGTGATGATGACATGACATACATGCTCATTTACAATTATTTTTTCGTTTACGTACTGTATAAACCCTCCCTGCACTGTTAAAAAAACACCCTTTACATTATAAATAACAGCAAGCAACGTAAATTTTTATGAAAGTGATAGATAAAATTACGGTGAATGAGGTGATGATGACGTGACATACATACTCATTTACAATTATTTTTTTCGTTTACGTACTGTATAAACCCTCCCTGCACTGTTAAAAAAACACCCTTTACATAATAAATAACAGCAAGCAACGTAAATTTTTATGAAAGTGATAGGAAAACTTACCGTGAATGTGATGATGACGTGACATACATACTCATTTACAATTATTTTTTCGTTTACGTACTGTATAAACCCTCCCTGCACTGTTAAAAAAACACCCTTTACATTATAAATAACAGCAAGCAACGTAAATTTTTATGAAAGTGATAGATAAAATTACGGTGAATGAGGTGATAATGACGTGACATACATACTCATTTACAATTATTTTTTCGTTTACGTACTGTATAAACCCTCCCTGCACTGTTAAAAAAACACCCTTTACATTATAAATAACAGCAAGCAACGTAAATTTTTATGAAAGTGATAGGAAAACTTACCGTGAATGTGATGATGACGTGACATACATACTCATTTATAATTATTTTTTCGTTTACGTACTGTATAAACCCTCCCTGCACTGTTAAAAAAACACCCTTTACATTATAAATAACAGCAAGCAACGTAAATTTTTATGAAAGTGATAGATAAAATTACGATGAATGAGGTGATGATGACGTGACACACATACTCATTTACAATTATTTTTTCGTTTACGAACTGTATAAACCCTCCCTGCACTGTTAAAAAAACACCCTTTACATTATAAATAACAGCACGCAACGTAAATTTCAATAAAAAAATTAAAATACTGAAATTTTTTTTTCTTAATATTTTGATATTTTTGCGTATACCCTTAAAATAAAATAATAATTTATCAAAAAAAAAAACGCGATAGAGTGAGAACGTGAACCAAGAAACTCGAATAACCGGGGTAACACTGTAAATATATATATATATATATATATATATATATATATATATATATATATATATATATATATATATATATATATATATATATATATATATATATATATATATATAATATATATATATATATACAGTGCTCCCTCGTTTATCGCAATAGGTGAAAATCCGCAAAGTAGGAGCACAATATATACATAGGTATTTTACATTTATTTTTACCTTTACTGTATAAACCCTCTCTGCACTGTTAACAAACCACTCTTTACTTTATTAATAACAGTGTGCAAGCGTAAATTTATATGAACATGATAGGTAAACTTACCGTGAATGAGGTGATGATGAATTGTACTGTACATCTTCATATACGTAGGAATTTTACATTTATTTTTATGTTTACTGTATAAACCCTCCCTGCACTGTTAACAATCCACTCTTTACTTTATTAATAACAGCGTGCAAGCGTAAATTTATATGAACGTGATAGGTAAACTTACTGTGAATGAGGTGATGATGACGTGTACATACTCCAAAGGAAATTATTCCACAGCCAATGACAGCTTTACGGCTGCTTTTTGCAATAGAAGAACATGGTAATGAGGAGTTGCTATCGCTGTTACTTCTTTTGTGCGAAGATGGTCTTGTAAGGAGTCATGGCATCGTCAATAAGATTGCAGAAGATCACCGAACAAACCATATTATCGTCATGCTCCTGCGACAGTTGTTGGACTGCTTTCACATGTTCATACATGGCTGCAGGACGTTCGAGTGTAAGGCTAGGTTCTTCGACTTCTTCGTGTGTTTCCTCTGGTTGTTCTTTTTCCTCTTCTTCGCTCACTGATTTTGTCATTTACTCCAAGTCTTCATCAGTCAAAGGCTGCGAGTGGCAGTCAATCAGTTCCTTCACGTCTTCGTTAGTCATATCTTTAAAGCCTTCTCCTCTTAGAAATTCAGCCAACTTCACAGCTTTCGCAACTGCCGAGTTATGGACTTTGTCAGGAGCAAATCCCTTGTAGTCGTAGATGACTTCGGGCCACAATTTCTTCCAGCTGGCATTGATTGTGGCCAGCTTCATCTCTTTAATTGCATTCTGAATATTTTGAAGGCATGTAGCAATCGTGTAGTTACACCAGTACGACTTCAGAGCGAATTCTTTGTTCGCATCCATGGACTCAACCAGGTCGCCAGGTCATTTCTTGTGTAGAGGGCCTTGAATGCACGAATAACGCCTTGATCCATAGGCTGAATCAGTGATGTCGTATTCGGTGGCAGGAACTCTACTTGAACACCGTCATATTCGATAAACTTTGACCTGAGGGATAAAGCATTGGTGAAACCAGTCCAGTGTGAGGCTTTTCATGAACCAGGCCGTAGGGTTATGCATCCAATACACTGGCAGCAGATTCTTATTCTTGTTCTTCAAAGCCCTAGGATTCTTAGACTTGTAGATAAGCCAGGGCTTTAACATGATGCCCGCAGCATTCCCGCACATGACAAGGGTAATGCGGTCTTTGTGCGCTTTAAATCCCGGGGCTTTAGCTTCTATCTTGAAGAGAAAAGTGCGAGACGGCATTCTCTTCCAAAATAACCCAGTCTCATCCATGCTAAGACTTGCTCAGAGCATATTCGCCTTCAGCGATAATTTTCTTGAAGTCGTTGTTCACGTAATCTTCAGCTGCAGCTGTATCTGCAGAGGCAGCTTCGCCATGCACCAAAACGCTCTTTAGGCCAAAGCGTTTTTGAAATTTGGCGAACCATCCCTTGCTTGCAATGAACGATTGTTTCCTCGGTGGAGAATTACTGGAGGGTCCTGGTTGTGAGTCGTCGATATCTTCTCTCTCCTCCTCCTCACGGTTGCCACTGTCGTTGTCAGGTTTGTTTGCAGCGAATGTCTCGTACAGCTTCTTCGCTATTTTATTAAAAGAAAATAGTAGCTGTTTTCCTGATATTTGCCTTGTCCTTTTTGATGTATCAAACAGTATCTTCATTGATGCCAAAATGGCGGCGGACATCCGCAAACCTTCTTCCTTCCTTCTGCATATCTAACAGTTTTACCTTTTCTGTCAAGGTCAACATCTTTCTTTGCCGCTTAGGCTTAATACCAGAAGCCGTAGAAGATGAAGGATGCTTGGGAGGTATTGCAGAGGTTGAAAAACGAAAGTTTCACAAAATCACAGGCACAACGCAAACGGCACACACGTGAGTAGACTGAACTGGTGAGGCGAGACCATGGAAGATGCTGGGAGAACCAAGCTTCAATCAAAAAGCCAATCAGACCCCATGATACAGAACATACAGAAAAACAATTCTGTGATTCGTCATCTCCCACCCTTTCAGCCAATAGCATCCCAAGTACTATCTCAGGTAGGTGCGACCCTTTGCGTTTTCCAAGACGCCAATACAGTGTACGCTATCGTACAATATTTTACATGGTGCAATACTGTGAGCAACATGGTCAAATTTATGTTTTTTTTACTATTTTTTACTGTTTTATTATTCTTAGGCTAGGAAATACTTTTTTTATCAATAAAATAATGAAAATATTGGAAATTCTAATATGTACTAGCTCACGTGGGTGCGACCCTTTTCGTCTTCCGAAACGCCGATACCAGTATCGTAGTTTACATGGTACAATACTGTGAGTTACATGTTTAAGTTTATGTTTTTTTTAATTTTTTATGGTTTTATTATTCTCAGGCTAGGAAATACTTTTTTTATCAATAAAAGAATGAAAATACAGGAAATTTAATATGTGCTAGCTCACGTAGGTGCAACCCTTTGCGTTTTCCGAATCGCCGATACCGGTATCGTACATTCTATGGTGCAGAGTTAGATGTTTAAATTTATGTTTTTTACTATTTTTTACAGTTTTGTTATTCTTAGGCTGGGAAACACTTTTTTTTTATCAATAAAATAATTTTTTTTTTTTCAATAAAATAATGAACTGAAAATTTTAATATTTTAATATTCTCGCATATACCCAGAAAAAAAAAAAACTTGCCAAAAAAACCCGCAATGCACTGAATTCGCGAAAGGTGAACAGTGATATAGCGAGGGATCACTGTATATATATATATATATATATATATATATATATATATATATATATATATATATATATATATATATATATATATATATATATATATATATATATATATATATATATATATATATATATATATATATATATATATATATATATACTATAGTTACATACAAAAACACAATTAGTACTAATTTCACTATAAAAATGCAACTCAAGACAATTACTTTAAAACAAAAGTAATCGGCACTGGATACAATACGCTTTACATACTTAAATGCCTTTTTCTGGAAGTGATGAATAATCTCATTTTTGAAGATATCGGGAGGGGCCTGGATGACTTTAGCCATTGCCTGAATTAGCTTAAGGACGACCATCTCGTTGTACATACGTGAGTTCTCTCGACCTTGCTGAGTCCCTTTCTGACGTTCATAGCCCGCTTCATTAAAATATGGTTCGCTGACTAGGATTAAGCCTATAAATTATAACCAATACACATTCAAAGTTATTCTATGGCTGCTTAAGTACGACAAATGTAATATCAGCTATTACGTTCCTATACAGTTCAATATAATGAGCTGATTAGCAGGTTATGCAACAAGCTATAAAACAGAAAGGATATGACCAGGCTGGTATGGTGGTGATTAACATTATGTAATAAAAATTAAAGAATATGATCATACTTTATAGGGTCACTTAACTAAGCAGTAATATAAAAAGGATAAAACGAATAAGCAAGATAAAAACTATAGTACTATTCACCCTGTATAGAAATGATGACTTGCAAAAGATTGCTTTGACTGGTCCACACCTCTGTTCCTTTGCCACTCCATGTTCCAAGAAGTGAAACACACACCTGGTTAGACAAAAATTTTTTCTAAACAAATGCACTACCAAGCACTTAAACATACATTTAAATCTTCAATACAGCATTAAAGTCATACAAGAATGCCTATGCAACAGTTTTATTAATCTTCCTGTAAATGTAATGAATTACTATTATAATGGAATGTTATCTAAAATGTTTTATTGTACTGACTGAATACAGTAGCAAAACACTGACAATATCATTCCAATACTCTTAATTTGAAATACCATAGCTGATTTACAATCATAAAAGAATGTTTTCCAAAATTTTATGTTGTACTGGCAGAAGACAGTATTTATGAAAGAAGTGACAAAATCATTTCAACACTATCTGAATTACCATAAATGAAGTCACCTATACCCTATTCCATACACGCATTCCCGATAGCAAAAACCATATTCCGACAGACAGGAAACAGTATATGACAACTAACTCTAAACTGTTAGTAATTTTGCAATATCAAATTATAAACATAAGTGTATTTAACCTTGCCATCCTCATAAAGGTTTGGATTTAATTTATCAGAGCAGTAGGTGACATAATGGCACAAAGGGGGAGCACGTGGATAATCAGCTGAGAGTTGAAAGTCAAAAAAGAAGAGTCCATCTTCGTACGGGGTACGTTCGGGGCCTCTGATCATTACTGAGTAGAGATCCTGAAATTTTACTTTTGTCAGTCAATACTCACACAAACATAGAATTGTACACAAGAAATAAACTTTGTTGAATAACTTCAGAGCACTACAAATATGCTCTGACTTCTATTTTGCACTGCTCTCCTAAGAGCTAAAGAAATTAAAGTACTGTACTGTATACAATTTTAACCAGTACAATTACTTGAATTTACAGCAGAGAACGACTAAATAATTGGTAAACATATATGTAATGATAAAAATCATCTTGAGTCACATATATATATAACTTACCATACGATCTTCATAACCTCTAACCCATATTCCAGAAGGTAGAGATGTCTTGAGAAGTTTCATCTCTTTGCGCACTGTGCGATAGAAATGTGTTGGATCTGTTGGCTGAAACATGGTCAACTTGAATTTATGGCTATCTGGTGCAGCTTCCAATACTAAGAAACCTGTTACCAAAAGAAAAGCAAGAACTTGAAATTCCTATACCATTTCTAATACAAGATATGATACTTATACATCGTTTTCTTCATAGCTACAACTGGATGTCAGTATGCAAAGTGTAATGTACTATTACTCCAAAAAGTTGGGAAAAGCTTATGAATCTGTAGGACCTTGAACCAGTGAATCAGAATAAACATAGTATTATGTTTCATTCTATCAGAAGGTGATATATGGCAAGTTGACAGACATCAGCAGCAATGCATCTTAGCTCAGATTCATTAGTTTAGCAATACATGGGTTCATGACGTGAGAATAAGTTTCTGGAAGCGATAGTACATAGGTTATCATATATGGCATTGTGTAATGTGTGAGGAAGACAATAAAGTATTGCAACCTGAACACGCTGGTTTAGAAAAACATTAACCTATTTCTAAAATGTATTTTCAGGAATTACAATTATGGCCTGTTGAAATAATAACACCACCTATTTCTTACCATCTGGCTCTGCACTAGGGACATAATTTTCAACAGATGGGCCACTCCCTTAATTAGCAGCATGGAAATAAATACTTCATATTAGATGCAGGAAGAAGAATTTTAGTAAGGTGCATTACATCCCTGGTGATCGGACAGAAAACTTCAAACTACCATGTATGCTGCACAAGGCATCTAAAAGGGATATTCCTAAGCTTGAAAGAAATTGAATGCCATTCATTTATTGCGTGTGTCGAAAGAGTCAACTATAAGGGGAATCTTTTGATAAGAAATGCATCCTCTGTGAAGCTAAAATAGCTATCCAATATTTGCAGAGTGACATTCAATACCGTTACCCACATACAAATTAAAAGTATTATCAATGCAAGCCTATATAATATTAGTATCATACGAATATCCCAAGGATCACACCTATTTGTGAGAAATGGCAATGGAAGGGAACACAAAGATAAACAAAGCTCATTCTCCAAGGAGTACATATGAGGAGAGTAACAGATTATATCTGACCATTCTAGATCATGTATGGTTATGCTTGAAGCAGAGGTGAACACAATCTTATTTTTGAAAAATGAAAACTACTAGATATTTTACAATGCAAATTTTCAGTGCAAAATGGTAGGTAAAAGGATTATCATTATAAAGAGGAACATTCCTAATGCTTATTATCTATAAATATTGGAGAAGTCTGAGAAGTAAAATGCTACACAGACTGGAAAATAGCTAATACACAGATCTGGGTGAGAACCCCCTAAACATCATCCTTTTTATCACTTGCCACAATTCACTTCAACAGCAGTCATTATTACTACTGAAAAACACTTGCTCATAATATTGTTATTATTAATATCATTATTATTGATATTAATAATAATAATATTATGAGATTATTATTATCAATATCATTATTAATACTATTATTATCATAATTATCATCATTACTATTATTATTATTATTATTAATACAGTGGTGACCACAACCCATGAACAAAATTTTTAACACATTTTGACCCCAAGTCACGTACAAAACCCAACCCACGAACACAAAAGTGTCGGCCAGGAGACCACATTTCTACTCGCCATATCTCAGTTCTGCATTGGTACCTGAGCTGTGCGTAGTTCGTTCGTGATCTGTTAGTAGTTCTTGCTTTATTTTCCATTGTTTTACCTTTCAGATAGCCCTTACTATGGCTCCTAATTGTGTTAAAAGTGATAGGGACAGTGGCGTCAAACACCCTAGGCACATAATAACTGAAATGAAGAAGGAAATAACTTCTAAGTATGAAAATGGTGTTCGTGTGTCTGATCTCACCACGCAGTACATGGAGAAATCGACTATCTGTACTATTTTAAAGAGTAAAGAGATCTATAAGGGAGTAAATATATTAACAAAGAAAAGTCATTGTTGTTGTGGATAAATGAAAAACAGGTGGTTGGATAGAGTATTAGCAAGGCTATAATATGCGCTAAGGCTTTGCAAATCCACCAAGATTAAGTGTCGAACTCTCCGAGTTCTAGTGGCGCCATAGTTGAGGAATTTAAAGCCATCAGAAGCTGAGTTGAACAATGAACTGGGATTCATAGCATCATCAGACATGGAAAGGCAGCTAGTTCCGACCAAAAGGCAGCGGAGTTTTACGTGAAGGAATTTGCAAATTTTATCGAGTGAAGGTTATATCCCGCAACAAGTTTTTAACTGTGATGAAACGGGACTCTTTTGGAAGAATATGCCTAAAAGAACCAATATAATCCAATGGAAGACAGGCTTACTCTTTTACAGTGTGCTAATGCTAGTGGGGACTGTAAGATGAAGCCTCTTTTAGTTTACCACTCTGAAAATCCTCATTTTTGAGCGCAATAATGTGTTCAAGGCTAGCCTTACGGTAATGCGGATGTCAAATCCAAAGGCTTGGGTCACGCAGAATTTATTTCTAGAGTGGTTGATTGAAGAGTTTGCACCAGCAGTGAAAATTATTTTCCCCTTAAGTGTCTCCTCATAAAGGATAATGCTCCTGCCCATCCTCCAGGTGTGGAAGAAGATCTCGCTATACAGAAAGACTTCATAAAAGTAAAATTCTTGCCTCCCAACACCACTCCTATCCTCCAGCCCACTGAATAGCAGATAATTTCCAATTTTAAGAAGATGTATACAAAGGGTCTTTTTGCCAGGTGTTTCCAGGTCATCAATGATATGGATTGACTCTCTGTGATTTCTGGAAAGACCACTTTAATTTCCTCCTCTGCATTGGCCTCATGGACAAAGGATGGAAAGAGGTCTCATATCGAACATTGAACTCCGCCTGGAGGAAACTTTGGCCAGGTTGTGTGACTGATAGAGACTTTCAAGGCTTCAAGCAGGAGTTAGTTATTCAAATTGTGAGTGAAATTGTGGCCACAGGCAAAAGTTTGGCTTGGAGGTCAATGAGGAGGATGTGGAAGAGTTGGTGGATGACCACAAAGAAGAGTTTACCACAGATGAATTAACTGAGTTGCAACATGAACAAGTGAAGACTCTCCAAGAGGAGCAGTCAGTGGAGGAAGGGGATGAGAGGGTAAAGGTGTCCAGTGAAGAATTTAAACAAATTTTTAGTAAGTGGAATGATATGCAGGCTTTTATTGAGAATCATCACCCAGATAAAACTGTGGCAATATAGTAGTGAACATGGTAAATGACAAAGCAATGAATATTTTTAGAAAAATTTACCAAATAAGAAAGACAAACTTCTCTGAATCGCTTCCTTGTGCCAGTAGGCAGGGAAGCAGCTACCAAAAGAGAAAAGAGAGAGAAATCACCAGAAATACAGCCTGTATTCTAAGCGGTCCCTAACATTTTTTTATGGAAGGGGACTCTCCTTCCTAAAATTAGTCCCCCTCCTCATCCTTCTCCACCACCATCCACGTATGCAAGCAACAATCATCCAGAAAGGAAAATACAGTACTGTATTTCTATTATTAATGTAATTTTCCTTTTAAAGAGTATATTGCATATAACCTGTATTATATTTCATGTTTTTACTGACTCAAAAAATTTTAAATTTAATATTTGTTGCGACAAGGAACGGATTAATTGAATTTACATTCTTTTCCATGGGAAAAAAATCCAACCCACGAACAAACCATCTCACAAACAGGTTTTGGGAACAGATCAAATTCGTGGGTTGTGGTCACCACTGTATTATCATTACAGCAATGTAATAAGTTATATTTATCCCTTTTACCAGATTATTATTGTCGGTAATGTTATTACCTTCAGCTTATGACGTCACTATATTAATATGATTAATTTTTTGTCTATGCTTGGAAATAAATACCCAGTTTGCATTAACCAGAATAAAGAAACCAGAGCAAGTCTTTCAATAAAAAAAAAATCAGCAAGAACACACAAACAGACTTTAGAAAGGCAGTTCACCATATAAGAAATATCCATTTTACATTAAAATTTCAAAGTACTGTATAAAGATGAGGGAGGACTGCAGATAATACTAATACTACAGTAATACTCCACTGAAGGAGCACATTACATTAAATTTGAAGGCTAGTTAACTTTCATTATTAAAATTGCAAAATTCAGTTTATAAAGATTCCTGTTACTAAATGAGACTCAAGGTACAAAATGTTATTCTATATAAGAAAGAGAAGACACCCTGGAGAGATCATACCTTCTGTGGGGGTCATGACTGTTTCTAAATTGCTTTCAGGAGCAGCTGCATTACTTGAAACTTCTCCTCCTCCATTAATCGCTGCAACAGCATTAGCTATGATAGTATCAATCAGAGCATCATTAGCTTCCTCCTCAGAGAGTATATTCCGATTTTCAGCTTCAATATTATTGCCATTTGTGAGTGTTATGTTGCTATGCATTTCAGGTTCTGTCTCCATAGTTCCAAATCTCTCGAAGGCTTTGGGGATATTCGTTGGTTTTTCTCCATCAAATTCAACTACTGAAGTTTTTCCACTTTCCTGTGATAATGTTAATATAATTAAATCATTTTATTGCATAAAATGCCACATCCTCTTGATACACGCAGGTTGGTCACTCATTTAGCAAAAGAATTGATAACAGATTGTCAAACAAAATGACAACATGGGATAGGGGAGCGGGATTTGCTGAACCTTTTCTATTTGAATATTTTCATGCCAGAAAACAACAAAGAGAGGAGTCAAAAATTAATAGGTGTAGGGTATCGTGATACCTCAATTGATATGATACCGTTATTTCAACCCTACTGAGCTCAGCAAGTTGTAAAACGTGATACAACACCCTTCTCAAGCAAGCAGGGTGACTACAACTGTAATAAGCATCTTGAGGTAACATGGTTTTCACATATCTCAGGTGTCATTGGTCTTTTAATATTTATTTTGAGGCATAAAATGTAATTCAAGGACAAAAAGACTTCCTTCCCACAGATTATTTATTCCTTTAGGTCGAGTCCTAAGATGCACAGAAAATACCATAGATAATAATAATAATACATCAACCTTTAAATATTTCCTTTACAGAGAGGTACATTGCCTGCACTTCTTTTATGATATGCCATAATGCTAAGCATCTAGGTGTATTTTCTAGGATCACTGCAAAGCACCAAACAATAATAAGAATTAAACTGACATTGTTGAAGACAATTTTACGGAAGAAAATTTTCCAAACCATCATCATTTTTCAAATGTTCTAAGCAATGTATATTTAATAACCTGATGATAATGACAGGATAGTACATATCCGTTCCTGCATACAGACTAATTACAGTAAGAAGTAAGAACATTAAAAGCATACAAATTTCTAATCTTTTATGATGAACATATATGAGCTAGTAATCCTTAAAGGTGCCAATCAAACCAAGGCATAAAAATCTAATAGATATTCCTGGTTGTGAGATCATATTACCTTAGCCATGTGAGAATTTATCACAGCTTCCCGAACGAGAGGCAGATCAACTATGAATACAGGTTCATTCTGAAGATTTTCTTTGTTTTCTCCTTGAGCGCCTTCTGAATCCTGAAATAGAGTAAATCAAGATGAGAAGAAATAGGGAAAAGTTATGCAATGAGTTACACCAATTTAGGTTCTATATATAGGCTTTGAACATATAGTGAATAGGATAAAATTTAATAAAACTTAATGTGGCCTAATCAACACCACCATACCATCCTCATACAAGGAACATAAGTACCACACAATTAAGAAGTAACTATTAAGTACAGTATTTTCATTCTGATAATTTTTTCAAAAGCTAATAATTGATAGAACACTCAGCTCGGTTTTTACAAGTTTTTAAAATACGCGAAACTGGAATAACACCCCCAAAAAATAATGATAAAAAATGCAAAATACATGAATAATGGCCGCGCAAAAAATTTGAAGAAAAAAAATTTTCATTTTATTAAATAAGTAACTGCCTTGGAGGCACTTTCCCACCTTTCTGCCATGTGAATATGTTTACATGGGAATTAAGGGGACACCCTGGGTTGGGCGGGGGGTGAAAAGGACGATTTTCTGTCTTACTAATTTCTGGTAACTTCAACGTGTGCTGGTGCCAGGTGTAAAAGGAAAGGGCTCTATCTAAACTATAAACAGCAAAAAATTGCCCTTTTATGTAAGTATTCATAGTATTGTCATAAATGACGATGTTTTGATATCCTTTCGTTATGTTGCATTTTACATCAATTTGACTTAGATAATCAGCGTTTCTATACAATAACTACGTCACTAAGGATGGAAGCAAGAGCTGGAAGAGTGGTATGAGGTGTTGTGGTGAGTTCATCTCATTCAGTCGCCCTTTAAGGGTACACCCTGGATTGGGAGGGGGTTAAGAGGACGATTTTCTGTTTTACTCATTTCTGGCAACTTTAACGTGTGCTCGTGCCAGATGTAAAAGGAAAGGGCTCTATCTAAAGTATAAACAGCAAAAAATTGCCCCTTTATGCAAGTAATGTCATAAATGACGATGTTTTGATATTCTTTCGTTGTGTTGGATTTTACATCAATTTGACTAGGATAATCAGCGTTTCTATATGATAACTTCGTCACTAGGGAGGGGCACCACAGTGGGGGGTTGGGGCCTGTGCCGGCTGGCGACCGCCCTTTGGGCCATCCACGACCCGTTCCATCCATCCGTGGTTGGAGAATCTAAAACACATCTATGCCCATTATCATTGTTTCTTATGGAAAATTACTCATTAAATCAAACAATTTTTACATTAAACATCACATCTGAGAACCTATCCTCTCATTATTCTAAGAGCTGAGTGTACATATGATAAACATAATTTAATGAACATCATGTCTCAGTATACTGAAAATAAGTTATATAATACTATATGATGACATAATCAACACCCAACAAAAACTACGTAAACACCAAAAAAGCTAGAAATATTACAGGAGCTTATTTTCTTTACAACAGCAAACTTGCCTCCTCTCCAAAGCAAAAAAAAATATATGAGTTAAATTCTCCATCTGTTTCCAACGGAATTGCTATCACTAAATAAATAACAGCTATTTAATGATATACAGAATATCGAATAATATTACCTGACAAGCTTGCATGAGACTCATATCAAAATGACCCCCAAAGCGAAACACAACCTCTTCATAAGTTTTAAGTAGCTGAGCCTTCATAAGAGAGCAAAGCTGAGCACACATGTGTGATGTTCGAATCTCTTCAGTAACACCACCATGGGATTCCAACGGTACCTGAGAAATGAAGTCCACAACATATAAATATACTTATCCCTGGTGCTTAGTGAGAAACGAATCCCCCATCGTTATATTCATTGCATGCCATAAGTGGAAACTATAAACGGTAAAGGAGAGAAGGGAGAGCAATTCCATCCTTAGAGTAATTTTAATTCTTGCCATTAGAGAAGCAATAAAATAATACTGTATTAATAACAACACTAATAATAACAGTAATAAAAATAATTATTACAATAATAAAAATAAAAAGGTCTAAATATCAATAATAGCACATATAACAACAGCAACAACACAACAAAATAATTACTAGAAAACTATATCTGTAATATGAACATAGTGGCATTCAGTTAGAATGCGTTCATTCCTAAGTATAGCAGATATAAGCTATAAGGTTGGATTCCTTTTAACCTTCTGTGGTGTAGTGGCAGCGCCTTGACTTAGTAATCATAAGTCCTAGGTTCGAGTCCCGGTCGGGGTAAAAAATTATTCATGTTTTCACATATGTAATGCGCTTAATTGGTTATTTCATTGCCCGAATGAGATTGGGAATTGAATTACATGCTAAAATGAAGCCACGAGTGAGGTTGGGGAATCTGTAATATGAACATAGTGGCATTCAGTTAGAATGCGTTCATTCCTAAGTATAGCAGATATAAGCTATAAGGTTGGATTCCTTTTAACCTTCTGTGGTGTAGTGGTAGCGCCTTGACTTAGTAATCATAAGTCCTAGGTTCGAGTCCCAGTCGGGGTAAAAAATTATTCATGTTTTCACATATGTAATGTGCTTAATTGGTTATTTCATTGCCCGAATGAGATTGGGAATTGAATTAAATGCAAAAATGAAGCCACGAGTGAGGTTGGAGAATCTGTAATATGAACATAGTGGCATTCAGTTAGAATGCGTTCATTCCTAAGTATAGCAGATATAAGTTATAAGGTTGGATTCCTTTTAACCTTCTGTGGTGTAGTGGTAGCGCCTTGACTTAGTAATCATAAGTCCTAGGTTCGAGTCCCAGTCGGGGTAAAAAATGATTCATGTTTTCACATATGTAATGTGCTTAATTGGTTATTTCATTGCCCGAATGAGATTGGGAATTGAATTAAATGCTAAAATGAAGCCACGAGTGACGTTGGGGAATCTGTAATATGAACATAGTGGCATTCAGTTAGAATGCGTTCATTCCTAAGTATAGCAGATATAAGCTATAAGGTTGGATTCCTTTTAACCTTCTGTGGTGTAGTGGTAGCGCCTTGACTTAGTAATCATAAGTCCTAGGTTCGAGTCCCGGTCGGGGTAAAAAATTATTCATGTTTTCACATATGTAACGTGCTTAATTGGTTATTTCATCGCCCGAATGAGATTGGGAATTGAATTAAATGCTAAAATGAAGCCACGAGTGACGGGGAATCTGCAATATGAACATAGTGGCATTCAGTTAGAATGCGTTCATTCCTAAGTATAGCAGATATAAGCTATAAGGTTGGATTCCTTTTAACCTTCTGTGGTGTAGTGGTAACGCCTTGACTTAGTAATCATAAGTCCTAGGTTCGAGTCCCGGTCGGGGTAAAAAATTATTCATGTTTTCACATATGTAATGTGCTTAATTGGTTTTTTCATTGCCCGAATGAGATTGGGAATTGAATTAAATGCTAAAATGAAGCCACGAGTGAGGTTGGGGAATATGTAATATGAACATAGTGGCATTCAGTTAGAATGCATTCATTCCTAAGTATAGCAGATATAAGCTATAAGGTTGGATTCCTTTTAACCTTCTGTGGTGTAGTGGTAGCGCCTTGACTTAGTAATCATAAGTCCTAGGTTCGAGTCCCGGTTGGGGTAAAAAATTATTCATGTTTTCACATATGTAATGTGCTTAATTGGTTATTTCATTGCCCGAATGAGATTGGGCATTGAATTAAATGCTAAAATGAAGCCACGAGTGAGGTTGGGGAATCTGTAATATGAACATAGTGGCATTCAGTTAGAATGCGTTCATTCCTAAGTATAGCAGATACATGTTATAAGGTTGGATTTCTTTTAACCTTCTGTGGTGTAGTGGTAGCGCCTTGACTTAGTAATCATAAGTCCTAGGTTCGAGTCCCGGTCGGGGTACAAAATGATTCATGTTTTCACATATGTAATGTGCTTAACTGGTTATTTCATTGCCCGAATGAGATTGGGAATTGAATTAAATGCTAAAATGAATCCACGAGTGAGGATGGGGAATCTGTAATATGAACATAGTGGCATTCAGTTAGAATGCGTTCATTCCTAAGTATAGCAGATATAAGCTATAAGGTTGGATTCCTTTTAACCTTCTGTGGTGTAGTGGCAGCGCCTTGACTTAGTAATCATAAGTCCTAGGTTCGAGTCCCGGTCGGGGTAAAAAATTATTCATGTTTTCGCATATGTAATGTGCTTAATTGGTTATTTCATTGCCCGAATGAGACTGGGCATTGAATTAAATGCTAAAATGAAGCCACGAGTGAGGTTGGGGAATCTGTAATATGAACATAGTGGCATTCAGTTAGAATGCGTTCATTCCTAAGTATAGCAGATATAAGCTATAAGGTTGGATTTCTTTTAACCTTCTGTGGTGTAGTGGTAGCGCCTTGACTTAGTAATCATAAGTCCTAGGTTCGAGTCCCGGTTGGGGTAAAAAATTATTCATGTTTTCACATATGTAATGTGCTTAATTGGTTTTTTCATTGCCCGAATGAGATTGGGCATTGAATTAAATGCTAAAATGAAGCCACGAGTGACGTTGGGGAATCTGTAATATGAACATAGTGGCATTCAGTTAGAATGCGTTCATTCCTAAGTATAGCAGATATAAGCTATAAGGTTGGATTCCTTTTAACCTTCTGTGGTGTAGTGGTAGCACCTTGACTTAGTAATCATAAGTCCTAGGTTCGAGTCCCGCTCGGGGTAAAAAATTATTCATGTTTTCACATATGTAATGTGCTTAGCTGGTTATTTCATTGCCCGAATGAGATTGGGAATTGAATTAAATGCTAAAATGAAGCCACGAGTGACGTTGGGGAATCTGTAATATGAACATAGTGGCATTCAGTTAGAATGCGTTCAATCCTAAGTATAGCAGATATAAGCTATAAGGTTGGATTCCTTTTAACCTTCTGTGGTGTAGTGGTAGCACCTTGACTTAGTAATCATAAGTCCTAGGTTCGAGTCCCGGTCGGGGTAAAAAATGATTCATGTTTTCACATATGTAATGTGCTTAATTGGTTATTTCATTGCCTGAATGAGATTGGGAATTGAATTAAATGCTAAAATGAAGCCACGAGTGAGGTTGGGGAATCTGTAATATGAACATAGTGGCATTCAGTTAGAATGCATTCATTCCTAAGTATAGCAGATATAAGCTATAAGGTTGGATTCCTTTTAACCTTCTGTGGTGTAGTGGTAGCGCCTTGACTTAGTAATCATAAGTCCTAGGTTCGAGTCCCGGTCGGGGTAAAAAATGATTCATGTTTTCACATATGTAATGTGCTTAACTGGTTATATATATATATATATATATATATATATATATATATATATATATATATATATATATATATATATTATATATATATATATATATATATATATATATATATATATATATATATATATATATATATATATATATATATATATATATATATTATATATATATATATATATATATATATATATATATATATATATATATATATATATATATATATATATATATATATATATATATATATATATATATATATATATATATATATATATATATATATATATATATATATATATATATATATATATATATATATATATATATATGATATATATACACTTTACCAAACACCCTGAAAAGAGCCAAATAATAACCTTTAAATCATTACAGCTTTTGGAATCCTTCATTCTAGTTTCAATGGCCGTTTTATCATGAAGAGTCATATCTGTCTCGCTCATCCTTTTGTGACGTAATTCACCTCCTCTGATCCTTCCTCCATCAGATAGTTTTTCAGACTTACTTGCTCTACTGAAATCAAAGAAGAAATCATCACTATGATGATTTTATTTCTCATCTGACTTAATCGCTAAGTAATTCACAAAATATTAATCACAAAAAATTAAATAACAGACTTACCCTTGAGATAAAGTAAGATTTGCTAGATTCTCAGAAAGTGTTGCTGTACTACTCAATATGGCTTCCTTTGATGACATTATATCGCCTTCTAAATTGCATGGGCCCCCTTCTTTAGAGTTCATTACATCTCTATTACTTGGGTTAGGTTTGTTAGTTGTAGTGCCATCCAATTTCACACGAGTGTCATCAGACTTAACTAAACAACTGTCTGATTTTACCACATCACTTTTGGTAATCTCCAACTGGTTCTCTTCACCAGAGTTGGCCACTGGACTACATGGTCCTGCTTCTGTATCAGAACTAGAGAATAAGCGGTTGATCTGCTCAGTCATTCGTTGTGTAGCAGAGGCACGACCTCTTTCGCGAACTTTTTCTATTAAACCTTGGAAGTTGCTTTCATGGAAGAAACTAGTTCCCATTAACTTATCCATATA
The DNA here is from genome assembly GCA_037179515.1 of Halocaridina rubra. NCBI lineage: Eukaryota > Metazoa > Arthropoda > Malacostraca > Decapoda > Atyidae > Halocaridina > Halocaridina rubra. The sequence goes on along the minus strand of JAXCGZ010007553.1, from coordinate 95,554 downwards.
TCTGAAATAACGAACCTGTTGTCATACCTACTGTTTCGGCTATGAATAAGCCAGTAGAAAAAAAGTCTCATAAATTCTCAAAAACGAGAGGATAATATGCATATTTTTCATTTACTAAGTACTCTTCTAGGTGATGAAAGACATTAGAAAACAGTATATACACACCTGCATTCTTTATAGCAATCTAATAGCTGCTTCATAACTGCTGTCGTTTGAAGGGCAGGATTCTGAGTGAAAATTTCTTCAAGTCTGCTCATTGCTATTCGTGCCTTTTCTATGTTTGCAACTAATCTAGTTTTTAAAGCACCTTCACTCTCACTCTCACTTTCCCTGGAAAAATAGCAAGAATCACCAGGCAAATACATATTTTTCAAACTAGTACTTACTATGCCATATCCATTCATGACCATTTGGCACAGCTATCAAAATCTTTCATTTTAAAAGTTGGCAACTAAGTTGGGAATAATTGGATTATTAATCACATTTTCCTTGTAAATTACATGGAGCAGCTCTAACATTACAGAATATAAACAGTATTTCATATATACACTATACAGTAACTTACTCTGCTATAATAGAATGTTCACTTTCAGTCTCCCAAGATTCATCTGAGGCTGTATCATCCCACAATTCACCCTCATCCGAGTCATATTCACCAATCTTATATAGATCTTGAGGATAACATACAGATTTTTTACCATCTACCCACCATACACTAACCTTAAAAAAAGGAAATATGACAATTAATATAAAAAACTGCATACTGTAAAATAAAAACTAAAGTCAGCAAAACATATTGAGATTTTTAAACTAGAAATGAGGATCAAACATTTTTACCATTATCAAAATCCTTGTAATAAGGCATTCTGCCATTTTGGCAAGATACTTTCTCTGATAATGTAGCCTAATCATACAGAACAAACTGTAATGTATACCACCGAGCAGTTAAAAAGAGACTAGTCTAGCAGACTTGTAAAAACAATCTCCGTCTCTATTCATACTTTAATGATCCTTCCAGTAAGTAAAAATATCTCCAACACTGCAAACGCTGCACAATAAGACCCTGTTCACATGGGGCGGTTGCCACCACGCGGTTGGATACACGCTGTCGCATAGTCAATGTTTGTTTATGGAATCGTTCACACGTAACCGCGGTGGTTTGGAAACCGCTGCAGTGACGAGATCCCCCTCGCATACATGTAGTTGGCAGGCGTGTTGAGATACATACAAATGAATGCCACAGCTCACACAAAGCAGTGAACCGCGTGTTTTGAGAACAGCAAGCGCCATCATTGGCTGTATGTCAGTCAATGAGAAGAGAGAGACTGTGCGATATCATGGCAACCCTGGCTGCCACGTGGACTGATCCCCGTAATGAGTCACACACACACACCATTGCATCATTGGCCGCTGTTAGATATGGACAGGGATAAGTTTGATATAGATTTATTCATAAATGAAACTGAAAAAAGCCCATCAATATGGGACATGGAATCTCAGGAGTATAAAGACAGAATGATTTCACCGACATCTCAAATTGAAAAACTTATTGTCATGCTCTCTCAAAGAGGGGTTAAGCTTGTAAATATGCCATAGGTAAGTCTATTATGTAGAACTAGATGAACCCAAAGTTGTCTTTGTCGCTGTCTGCGCTGATTCAAGTTGTGATCCAAAAGCCAAAAACATGCTTCCTCTTCCACATCCATTCTGGAACTGGATGCCATTAACACGAAGAAAAAAAAGTGGATCTACCATGCAGTAGCTGTCGTGGTCCACGAAAATGCCCTGTGTGAACAGGTCCTAAGTCCCTGTTCACACAAGGAAGTTGCCACCGCGCAGTTGGATACATGCTGTCATATAGTCAATGTTTGTTTATGGAATCACCCACGTATCCCCCTCATATACACACGGTTGGCAGGCATGTAGAGATACATAGAAATAAATGCCATCGTTTGCACAGAGCGGTGAACTGCGCATTTTGAGGACAGCAGGCGCCATCATTGGCTGCATGCCAGCCAATGAGAAAAAAGACTGTGAGTTACCATGGCAACCCTGACAGCCACGTGGACTAATCCCCGTAATGAGTCACAGACACACCATTGCATCGCTGGTCGTTGTTAGATATGGAGAGGGATCAGTTTGATACAGATTTATTCATAAATGAACTTGAAAAACGCCCATCAATATAGGACATGAAATCTCAGGAGTACAAAGACAGAATGATTTCACGGACATTCTTATATAATTGAAAAACTTATTGTCATGCTCTCTCAAAGAGGGTTACAAGGTTGTAAAAATGCCATAGGTAAGTCTATCATGTAGAACTGGATGAACCCAATGTCGTCTTTGTTGTTGTTTGCGCCGATGCAACAGCCAAAAACATGCTGCCTCTTCCACATCCATCATGGAACTGGATGGTGGATGCCATTAACACTAAGAAAAAAATGTGGATCTACCACGCAGTGGTCGCTGCAGTCCAAAATGCTTCATGAAAATGATTACAGCGTTAATCGCACAGTGGCCGCCGCGGTTCAAAACACCCTGTGTGAACAGGCCTTAAGTAGAATTACTACATAATGACACTATACAGTCTCAAGCCCTTAGAATATAACCTATCAAGATATTCATAAGTGCTTACATTCGTATACTGTTTCTAGGCTTTTAATCAGCTCCTGCTAGCTGAGAAGTTGCTGCGATATCTTTAAGACAATATTAATATATATCATTACGTATTTAAAGAATAATAATTGTGGTGAATAATTTGGCATGCATGACCATTTTTTCCTGTTCATTCCAGAGAATTAGAATACATTTTATCACTATTATACCAACTAGTAAATTAAGTTACTAAGACAAACACTCACTTCACCCGTAGGAAAGTTATCAAGAACTTGACCTGTAGAGCAAGTCTGATTTTCTTCAAAATTGGCCACTCGAATGACAACTGAGCCTGGTCGATATCGAAAATCTGGATGATCTCTGAGATCATAAACACTAACTTCCTGTTCATTTAATAGCTGGGGACTGCAATGAAAAAATTTAACAATATTAGCTGGTAAATTTATTTCCTACTTCAAAAAACTGGGAGAACCTTTGCAACTATGGTTTGCAGGCTGAACATAAATCTTTCACAACATAAAAACATCTAATCATCTAATGATGATCACTGTCTGATGTATAAACATAATATAATTATCCTGATGCATAACATTATAAAACAATACAAAAACACTTACTGAGGTTCATTACCAGCAGTGTAAGTGCGAAACCATTTCACAATGGATGTTCTGCCAGCATGATCGACCTTCTGTACAACCCCATATTCATGAGGGTCAATAGCAGTGTTATCTCTCTGTTCAACCACAAAATCACCAGGGAAAAATTCTTGGTCATCTAAGTGATGAATAGGATACAATACAGTAGAGAGAATTGACTTTTCAAGAGAGCCATCCTAGAAAGAGGGGATATAATTACTTTCCTATTCTGGGAATTAGCGTGAGATATTTCTCACTCTAAACATAAATAATGTATCTAATGAACATCAAGATATTTTAGCGGGACACTGATATCTCACCTGCCAAACAACATCCGCTTTAGATGTTGTCATTAGTGTTTCTACCACTAACTTGTCACCTGTTTTGATAGTGGCTCCTTCACCAGGAGCTTTACGCTTGGCACGCTTCAATTTTCTTTTCTTCATCATTTTTGTCATCAATGCAGGTCCTTTTTTACTTCGTTTCCCTGTGAAAATAAAATAATCATTAACAAGTTATTACCACTATAAATTGTTTCAATCAACAATACACATGTTTCAGTTTATTATAAATTCTCGTACTCTAAATACACTCAACTCGTGTTTTACGCGTTGCTATAATACGCGAATTTGGAATAACGCCTCCAAAAAATAATAGTAAAAAAATATGAAATGCACGAATAATGCCCGTGCGAAAAATTCTAAAAAAAAATGTTCATTTTAGTAAATAAGCAACTGCCTCAGAGGCACTTTCCCACCTTGCTGCCAGGTGCTTCATTGTTTCTTTACCCAGCATACTGTGTGGATATATCGCTTGCTCTAACTGTTTTTGTGGTAAGGTTTGTTTCCTGTTTTTTTTTTTTTTTTTTTATGTACTGCACGTATCTATCATGGCCAGTAAAGGTCCAGGAAAAGACTGTGGAAGTGTTTCTACTCCCAATAGAGTGAAAAAGGCAAAAAACCTTCAAGTAAAACTTCAAGTGTTGGCCGGTTATGAGCGTGGCGAGAGTACGGCAGCCATAAAACTGTTGATGCAACACAGTGAAAGTACGTTGCGCACTATCCGTGAAAATGCAGAAAGAATAAAGAAAAGTGCAAAAGCTGGTATTAGTTTAACTTCGCCTAAATCTTCATATTCTCGATCGCATATTATGGAGAGAATGGAGAAAATGCTATATACATGGATGAGCATTAAGAACAAACAGCAAACAAACTTGCCATATAATATCGTCAAGGAAAAAGCCCCATCGTATATGGAGTGAGTACACTGTGTAATTGTTTACGTTTTTTTTTATGTTATATTTTTAATACCATACTACAGTATTATATTCAGTCGCTGCATAAAAAAAAAAATTTGTTTTCTAATCTTGTTTTTCAGTTTTTTTATGTTAGCTTTATTTCTGCAGCTAGGGGTTGGCTCTTCCACTTCCTCCTCTTCTCCTACTGCTTATATCACCTGCTCGTCGTCTGTTGCTCACCGTATATGGAGTGAGTGGAATATGCATAATATTTTTTATTTACATCATTACTGTAATTCAGGCATTGCATAATGAAAAAAAAATTTAGTGTTCTAATCTTGCTTTTATTAAATTTTTTATGTTACAGTATCTTTATTTATTTTTGCAGCTAGGGGTTCGTTCTAATGCTTCCCCCTCCTCTTCTCCTACCGCTTAAGTCACGTGCTCGCCACCACCACGCTTGTTCCATGCCTGTTGCTCAGCGTATATAGAGTGAGTAGAATGTGTTTTATATTTTTTTTTACAGTAATTCAGGCGCTGCATAATGAAAAAAATTAGTTTTCTAGGCTTGCTTTTGTTGTTTTTTACATTTGCAGATAGGGGTTTGTTCTCCTCTTCTCCTACCACTAATGTCAAGTGCTCATCGCCACCATGCTCATCCCATGCCTGTTGCTCACCACATATAGAGTGAGTAGAATGTGTTTTACATTCAGGCATTGCATAATGAAATTCTTTTTTAGTTTTTTAGTCTTGCTTTGGTTAATTTTTATTTTTATTTTATCTTTGTTTAAGTTTGCAGATAGAGGTTTGTTCTCCCGCATCCTCCTCCTCTTCTACCACTTTTAAGTTACGTGCTCACCACCACCATGCACGTCCCAGTGTATGCCTGTTGCCCACCGCATAATAGAGTGCATTAATTTGTTTACTGTGCAGTAAATCTGTATCTTTTATACTCTACACTATTTGCATGTTAATATAAATAACTACATATCTTTCTGCTTTGTTATGTATTTATAAAATATGTTTTACTTATCTTATATCTTTGCTATAGTGTGTCTATGTATGGTTGTGAAAAGTATCTATGCCCATTATCATTGTTTCTTATGAAAAATGACAGGTTACATTACGCGAATTTTACATTACACGTCACTTCTGAGAACCTATCCTCGCGTTATTCCAAGAGCTGAGTGTATATATAATAAACTTAAGTTAATGAACATTATGTCTCAGTATACAGACACTTATAAATCAATGTGGTATAGTGGTAGGCAGTCAAACTTGTTATATTAAATAGTTAGCTGCCAGACTTCTCACAATTAATAACAACAGAATGCTAAAGTAAAAAATAAATTAATATATAAGTTCATTTTAAAAAAATACTATAAAAAAGCCCAAAATATTTAAAATTTAATAGCAGTTGGTAATTAAACTTACAGAACTATAAATCTACCAACTTAAACTCTCACAGTTAATAAGCTAAAATACCCTAGTCAAAAATTAAGTAATAGTAAGTTTAATTACACAAAATATATATGCAAGCCCATATAAGGTTTAAAGTTGACAGAGAACATGCAATGCAACACACACTGGCTGACAATGTCTAAAAATAATAATAATAATGAAAAACAAGTGTATTACCAAACAGGTCTCCACAGAAGCCAATGATACCTAATGTATATATCTATTTTCCTCTGGTTTATCTCTGAGATCATAAACACTGACTTAAGATTTCAAAATGTTTTCTCACTAAAAACTATCTTATCTAAAGATACATATCATCGACAAAACCTAGCCCTAAGGCAACATAAGTTGTAAAAAGAAACTGTTCTTTAAATTGGGAGAAAGAATTTTGTTGCTTCTGGATACCAAGCAAAATCTAGTAGGAACAGAGGAATGCAGTTTCTGAATGTGGAAGCCTTGCTATCAAGTACTCTATACTGTACTTAAAGTCCATGAATGCTAAATGTTAATTATATGAAACGTGCATCATAGCCGTCTAATATGGATTATCCCTAATTTGTCTTAAAATTATTAGTAAGAGGCACTGCAAACCTAAGCTGGAGAAAATATAAATGCATTTTACTATACTATACAATACTAAAGTATTACAAAAAGATTACTAGCTTGAAATAGCAGTACATATATGGTACTACACCTGATATAGCAGTCTTGGCCAAATTCTTTGGGTGAGTAGCAGATGATGGTCCAAAAAGCAATTGAACTGACTGTATCAGTCGTTTTACCAGAAATATGCTTGTGACGACTGCCGTGACCAAGGACATTAAGAACAATTGGAAGTGTGGTAGTAGCCACTTTAAGTAACAAGACGACTTTGTGTCAACGAAAACATCACCTGCTTTTCCACCTTTAAATACTGTGCCATTACCACCAGCCATATCACATAGCTTACTAGTACCTTCGTAAAATAAAAATTGTGAAATTGGCCACGAGCAAAAAAAAGCAAAAATAAAACAATTGTCAAATAGGCAGATTGGATTGGACTTGAATGCGTAAACATGCACAAAAGATATGCCTTCAAAATAACATTTAAATAATGTCATGTATAACTGCCCAAATGTTAACTCTGAAAACCTAATGCAACTGTAACTTTTTAGATAAAGTCACACGTATATAAGAAAGGCTGTGCACATCAGATACACCATAAAAAAAAATTACTGCTAATGAAAACTGATACAAGAACAGTGATAACCTACAGAATTTTATGAGCAAACCTGAGTTTGATAGAAGAACAAATGTGGACTTTAGCAGTGTGTTGCTTGCTTGTAAGCGAAAAAAAAGAAAGAAAAACAATGTATTGTGATACAAATCTTAAGAGAGATGAGACAAGAATAGGCGATCCATGAACAATTATAATTTGCATGAGTATTAAAAATACAAAAGCATTAGAGCCTGTAAGCTATAATATGCCATGTTTTTTTTTTATCAATCTTACTTAACTAAGATTAATTTGAGAAACATATGAACAGTTTATTATTGGGTAACAAGAATGTACTGTGATCAAAACTGCAGTGATAACACATAGTACTGAAAAAATTTACAATAATATCCAAGGACCTTTTAGAACAGAGTGATACGAGCAAAGATACATATGAAGGCATATATGCATCACACCGAAGACCGATTATTGCAATGAACTATTTCACGAGAAGCACGTAAATATTAAAATATAGACTACAAAGGGAAAATAAACACCAGAACACCTGAGCACTTATAAGTATGTTTGTCTTCTAATAGGAATAAGGTAATAAAGAATTTATTCTTTCCCGTTCTTAATAAAAACAATCAGAGACTAAATGTCGACAGTCTTTAACATTGAATGGATAAATTTCTTTGGAAAACTAAAGATTATGCAATATGGAGGTATTAGCTATTTAATCAAATGTAAATGAAGTCATAAAACTTTAACGTACACAGTTTATAATGATATTGATCTATCTATTTTGAGATGATAACAGCCGAAAACTACCATATTTAACTTATTTGCCAATATTGTGGAACAAACAAATATAAAAAACACTACTAAAGTATTCTCTAATAATACTCACTGTCTCTATCATGCATATGGACATTGTTAAGAATGAACATTATAAAAACTAGGTCTAATAACTTTCAAAATCAGGTTTCAGATACCCAAAATTTATCTTCTCCCCTATTATATGGGCTTGATAATGTTCACTTGTATCATGTTGAAGTTAGTCACATATCATTTCATGTAGGTATTTGCTTAAATAATTCATACCCTATTATATCCTTATGCCTCTACTAGAGAATGCCTCCTGTAGCCTAGTTTTCTTAACTTACCTTCACTTTGAAAACGCCTAGTATACAGGTACCTTACAGTCTCTTCACAACGCATGCAATGTGTGGTTTGAATCACAAAGTCATCAAATTCAGTCTCTTCATTCAGATTTTCCTATTCAAACTCATACCCAACTCTTATCGAACTATTTGATTATATATTTCTATATCTTCTCCAACAGTATCACTTTCACTACACGAATACACATACTACTGCATAATACCAATGGTATTTTACATCCTCTTGCAATCCAATCTTGATCTCCTTTGATTTCGACCTAATATCCATACCTACTCATTGTGCTTCCAATAGCTCTACCCCATCTACTCTATAATTCCTTCCCTCTGTCAACCCCCTCAAGTACCATACCACTTAACAATTTCTCAAGGTTTCTCTACTCACTATCTCGAAACCTTTTCTCATCAGCAAATTAGTTCATAGTTTCCCTCTTTTATCATCAAGCTCCTCCATCATCACCAGGAGTTTTTCCTCATAACCAGCCACGAAAGCACTCTCTAGCTAATTGCATATTTTAACTTTCCAAGTCTTACCTTCTTCAATTATTCTAGTCTTGTCACTACTTCTTTCATTATAAGAACTGCATACATTTAAAATTCCATAAATCTTTTAAGCCACAAAATCTGACAATATACCAAATTTGGAAAAAACTACATCAACACACCTTTTCGAGAAAATATTCTATTGCAATTTATTCATCTTCATGTAATATCAATTATTCTTACATGAATGCATCTGAAGAATTCCCTGAATTATTCCAATTTTTACTTCAGAAACGAAGGTAAAATTCAAACAAGAACTACGATTTTCAAGAAAAACATATTCAGTAATGCCAGATAACATGACAACACAAGTCCAAAATCAATATAAAGAGAACACTAATTAAAATAAATTAGTAATAAACTGATATAGGCCAGTGGTTGCCATAAAATATTATAACAATAATTAATCAAAGTAACTTTTATAAATGCATCATTTGTGGCTTTTAATTAGATACAAGCTCTGAGAGTGCCTCTAGGTATTATAAGTTAAATGCAGAATAACATTCATTAATACATTAGAAAAGAACTATGCAACTCACTGCAAAGCAAGCACAGAAAATGAAATGAAGATCATTCCAAAACACAGTCCAGTAAGGGAAGTAAAAATTATTAGAAAATTATTAGAGAAAAAAGTATTTAGGATGAATGCTGACACCAGTGCTGATACAGTCATGAACTTAACAAATTCAAAAGCTATTAAAAAAAGTTCTCACATGGTAAAAATAAGTACACAGCAGAGATTACAAACTTAAAGCATGGGATAAAAACCCTCCCTGTGAACATTATTTTAACAAGTATCAAGTCAATTATTTACTTTAAAAAGCATGTAGTACTAGGCACAGTCCAAATAAATGTGCCAGCATAGCAGTAATGAGAGGACTTCTGCAGCATATCAGAGAAAGGCACACATGGAATAACGTAATCTCAAATATTTCCATAATACAATTAAATACCACAGAGTATTAATGTTCATGCTCATACAATTCTAGGGAAAATTACATACATGCACACTATGATTATGACCATTAAGTGCAATAAACAATGCAAAAAGACAAAGCAAGCACACAGCTACATTAAGCAATACACAGGAAAAAATATTCTTGCATATCACATATACCGATCAAGTCCTCACCTATAGATCCAGTCGACGCACCGCTGCTAACAGATGCCGTGTCAGAACAGTCATCGGTATCTAAATCAACAAATCCATCGCTATCTACCAGATCATCTCCCTTTGTTTCATCCACGCAAATTCCGCCAACAGCACCCGGAACTCCATTAAAGGTGGAGGACTCTAATATAGACAAAGTACATAATAAAATTTCAAAGAGGGATATAGTCTCATTTTCATGTAAATAAAAAGTACTTATTCAACATAATGAATAACAGAGCTAAGAACCATTCAAAGATTACTGACTGTAAATTACAAAATACCTCTAGGTGCAACAATTCATCTCACACTTACATTTTGCAAAAAATTCATATAAATTAAAAGCATTTATATTATGTGGGCATAATACACTTGTGAGATTGGTGGTTTCTATCAAAGTCAGAAATTAAGCAACTTCTGCCTCCTACAGTTAATGCTCTCTTATCATTCATACTCTGTATTTTCTACTTTTTTTGCTCCTGAGGCTGAGGAAATGAATACCACCTCAGATATCTCCTTGCATGTCGTTGAAGTCAACTTAATGTGGTGGAGAAAGGAATCGGGATCCCCCATTTGTGTTTTTCTCTCATAGAAAGTCAAGATATAAAAGAGGGTGTTAGTATGAAAACTCTAAACAAAATCCTAGAAACTGGGTCTCTGAAATGAACATGGTTATGGAACACGAGATAAAAAGGAGATGGGTAGTAAGCTTGTGAGAAAAAAGATAGATATGTTTGTAGGGAGTGAAACAAATTTGAATGGAAAGGTGAGTGGGTCTTCTGGTGCATAGGTGTGCACTTTGACTCAGCCACCTCCCTAACAAGGATGTTTGAAGTCCTCTATTATATTTATACATATTTCATACACAACAGTGGTGATGGAATTGAATATATTCCATGCTATACGAATCGTAAGACCCAACTAAAAGGGATAAGAGGAGCATAGGTGCGGGCAATTCCTCCCTTGCATTAATGGCAGAGAATGAGAGGATGGGCACAGTATGCAAAAACCCTGCTACTTGAAAATTCCTACTAAAACTCTAATCCAGCCTGCTACTTCAGAGGGTTATGGCATCTCATTAAAAATACAAAAATATTGGAATTAGAAGACTATTACCTTCAGATTCCTTCGCATCAGCAGAAGCAGTATTTACAGGCTCTGAAATGAAATTAATTTATTCAAATGCAAGAAAAAATGAGTCAATAATCTTTAATGAGAATCAAGTGCATTAATTGTGATTTATATTACTTATTTAACACCAAGTGGGTTGTTGAGAGATTATATTAAAATACTGTACTCTATAAAAAATGTCTTTTACAAAACTTCAATAAATCTTTATATTATATGTAAATCATTGATCGACGTTGATAATTAAGGACAGAAATCTTTACAGCAGAGTAAAATGTAAAAAAAATGACACCTTTGGATAGGAATATATTCATCATATTTCCATAATGAACATTGTAGAAAGTAAATGAAATTGAAGAGCACTCAAAAATTTAAGAGTATATTAGTCATGTGACAAAAGACTGTACCACACCCTAGTTAACATCAAAAGCTTTCTGCAAGTAATATTGCAGCAATATATGACGAGAGGAATGCTGTAAATACCAGTTGCATGGTATTGGCTGAAAGACTACTGACATTATACAAAATTCTCCTAGTTTAAAATGTTCAATCCATATCTCTAAGGATTGTTTCCAACATAAATATAAAAAAAAAAGAAAATACTTTTGCAAATTAATACTATACAGCATCATTTTGTTTTCAACTAAATGCATGCATCATTGAGGTTACGTTTACAAAGAGTATAAAATATACTCTAGCTTTTAAGTACATGGATACGTTATCTTGAATACTCGAAATGTTACATTCTAGTTGAGTCATATTTCCTTCCAATAGCTCCTTAAATACAATCTAATAAAACTTTTTAACAAAACTAAACGCATACAAATCTAAATTCCAAATCTGTTTTTTTCATGTCATTATGCTATACCTAATAATTTAATGCAATGTACAGTATACAAATTTCCAAGCAATATTTGCAGGCAATCGTAGTTTCACTTAGCTTTTACTAGACACAGAGATCCTGTGTGATACAGTGTACTGAAGTATTATAAAGACTATTTTGGTTTGTTAGAGGATAAAATTACCCTAAAAGTGTAATACAGGCGAAAGTGCTGGACTTGGTACATAGCTGAAAGGAACAAAATAAAGGTTCTGGAGATAATAGGGTCTTTAAGGATTCGAAAAGTTAGCAAGTCTATGGGATTAGATATAACAAAGTAAGAAGAGAAAATGAGTGAAATAGTGAGATTTTACCTAATTTGATTTGTAAAGAATGGACACAATATGTTTATGAAGAAGAGTTGAATAGTTGATAAGCAAGTTTTTCAGAGGCTAAAGATTAGTAATACAGATAAAAAGGGAAGGAGAATAGAAGGCAATTCTTAAGAAAGTTAAGGCACACTAGAATAGAAAGGTGCGCAAAAAGATACGAGTACTGCTAAGCTTAACAGCAAGTAGTCCACAGACAGAATGTCCTTGAATGGGATTCGGTTACATCACGTAAACCCAAGTTCCATCTACAGAACAATGTGAGATATCCAAGTACCATTCATTTTTTGTAGCCTGTATTTTTCTCCCATAATAATTTGTTCTCTCTAACTGTGAAATTTCATTCACATATCTTATTATGGGGGGTGGGCTAGTAGAGCCAAGGGGGGAGTTGAGTGTCCCTTGGTTCCCACATTTAAATCTCTATCTCTGTCATATGGCATTTCTTCATTCTTTTTCTGGAAGTAGGAGACATGATTAAACCTTCATGTTCAACTACGTACAGTAAACATCGACTCATTGGAGTAGAGCAAGGAGAATGGTAATCCCCTCTCTTTGTATATTCCTCCAGCAAAAGAGTCAGGTTGGGGCTCTGAAGCAGCCATCCCATTAAAAGAGGGTTTATGGTACACATATACAGTATATATATATATATATATATATATATATATATATATATATATATATATATATATATATATATATATATATATATATATATATATATATATATATATATATATATATATATATATATATATATATATATATATATATATATATATATAGAGAGAGAGAGAGAGAGAGAGAGAGAGAGAGAGAGAGAGTGTATGTGTGTAATTACCGAATTGCAATTACCTAATTGTGTTTACGGGAAAGAGTCCAAAGCTCGTATCTTCCCGTCTCCTGATCGGTTCCATTTTATACTTAGTGATACTTATCATACCTGTCCTTAAAACTATGGATTGAGATAGCATTAACTACCTCCTCGCTTAGCCAATTCCAAATATCAACTACTCTTACACTGAAAAAGTATTTCCTTACATCCTGCAAAGAAGTTTTCTTACCAAGCTTCAAACTGACCTCTAGTTCTAGAGCCAGCCATATCAGAATATCGATCCCTATCCACTCTATCATAACCATGAAGGAATTTAAAGACTGTCATCATATCCCCCCTTACTCTTCTAGCTTCGAGTGATGGTAAGTCTAATTCCCTCAGCCTCTCATCATAACTGAGATCGTGTATTTCTGGCACCAGTTTCGTGGCATGTCTTTGAACTTTTTCAAGCTTAGCTATGTGCTTTTTCAAGTGCGGATTCCAAAAGGGGGCTGTCGTATGAATTTTGGACTTCCATTTGAACTCACACTTTGTAAGATGACTGGGTTATCTCACCGTTTGTCACCACTGACGTAATGTTAAATTACTATGTTATAATTATTAGTACCAGACGGGTACAAGGTAAGAATGGACAAGCAGTGATTCCTTTGCTTATATTTATTCTAGAGTACAACACAACTTCGACACCTCAATGCCCCCACCCTATGACTATCACAATCTATGATCTATTCGTGCCCCTGGCAAAGTTCTAACTAACTGTCTCTGCCCTGGGTGGCTCTTGAAATACCCCCAGGGGCAGGGCGTGGCTTGACATCCAATTCTGCCAATGAAATCAAGTGACATCTAGTCCTGCCAATCAACGCCAGGTTCAAAGTGGAATCCCGCCTACTTCCGGGGAGGAGCTATTGGGCATCTCTCCAGGGCATGTACTTACGTACGGGCCACATGTTTATGTTTCTTGTGGTTTAGGAAATGGCTAACTTCCTGGCCTTTCCTGCCCTTCTCCAGGTTCCGGTCATATATCTCCTTGACACTTTCTACAAACATTGTAATAAAATATCTGTGCCCTCGACCAACCGTTACCCCTCAAGATTTGTTACAAGTTTCAGATTCTGGCTTCAGCATGACGGACTGGCTTCAGCATGACGGAAGTCATACGACATCCCTCCCAACCAAAACTGAAATATCTCTTATTTCAGTCGAAGCATGGGCTAATTTTTCGAGAGCTCTTGGACATATCCTAGCTAACATTAGTTTACAATAGAAATGGGGCCGAATTATTTAAGCTATCATCTAAGAAATCCTATTTCTATGAACCCTAAACAAATTATACAAACATAATATATATATAGTATAATTTCAGTGTGTAACTAATATCAAACATTAATTAAGATCAAAAGTCAGTTTAAATCAAAACATTAATTCATCTACCTCTCTCGTTTCTTCAAAAGACAAAATTGAGTTAATTACAGTAGAATTATGACTCATTTAGAACATTAGCAAACAATTAAGTAGAGTATTAGCATGTATAAACATGTAAAATGCCATAGACCATAACATCAATAGTAATTTCTATAAGAAACCTTATCTTATAATTTCTACACTTATTGTTACTATGGGCACTAATTTATTTTAAAATTTGGCCTTAAAACTACTCCTGAAACAAAACATGTTTTACTGTGTGTAAAGTCGAAACATTTACTATCTTGATATGCAATTACTATTCAGAGACCAATTAATATAAAAACTTAATGAACCTAAAGATTAAATCATAATTTAAATAATAATGATGCTAAAACAAAACACTAATATTATTTAAGCAGAAAAACAACTTATTAATCTTAGTGCAAATCATACAATTTATCCTCAAACAAAACATTTGTTACTTTCATATTATATTGCTATTCAGAGACCAATGGATAGGAGAACTTAATGGACACAAAGATTAAATCATAATTCAAATAATAATGATGCTAAAACAAAACACTAATATTATTTAAGCACAAAAACAACTTATTAATCTTAGTGCAAATCATACAATTTATCCTCACAAAACATTTGTTACTTTCATATTATATTGCTATTCAGAGACCAATGGATAGGAGAACTTAATGGACACAAAGATTAAATCATAATTCAAATAATAATAATGCTAAAACAAAACACTAATATTATTTAAGCAGAAAAACAACTTATTAATCTTAGTTCAAATCATACAATTTATCAACGGCACTTATTCAAAACTATATCTAAGGGAGACTCTGAGTTTTTCGCTTAAAATTATCTTAAAGCTAGTAAAACAAAAAAATAAACATAAAAATAAAAATGACATGTATGGGGATCTCCTTGTTTCTGGGATTTCATCAAGATTACATGGTTTTTTAAAGTAGTTTAAAACTTTTATTTTTTAGGACTGTTCTCTCTTTCTAGGACGACTTTTAATTTCTCTGTCTAGGACGACTTTCGTTTTCTCTGTCCAGGACGACTTTTAATTTCTCTGTCTAGGACGACTTTCGTTTTCTCTGTCTAGGACGACTTTTAATTTCTCTGTCTAGGACGACTTTTAATTTCTCTGTCTAGGACGACTTTTAATTTCTCTGTCTAGGACGACTTTCGTTTTCTCTGTCTAGGACGACTTTTAATTTCTCTGTCTAGGACGACTTTTAAAACTTGCAGGTCGGGGCTGCCTAGGAATAGGGTGGTAATGGAAGGTATGTGTCTACACAACTAGATTATTATTCCAAGATACTTAGGACTTAGCAACTGCTACATAGCATTACTCTACTATAAATGTCAAAAAGAACAATCATTAAATGCTGAGAAAAGCCACTAAAGAAACATTCTTATTAGCGGTGGCTACAGTAACATCAAGTATGAATTCAGATAAAAGATACAAATCATCAAGTTACTGCTGATTTCCTTTCAAAAATAATAATTAGCAACAGGCCATTGAGAGATAGCAACAATATCAGTCAACATAATAACATTACTAATAATCATGATCTAAAAATAAGAATAATAAACAATAAAAATAAATATACTAAATCAGAAATATCAATATATATACAATGGAGACTGGCATTCAGAAGTAAGAACAGAGTTCTATACTTATACTTCATAGCAATGCTCATTCTAACACAGTCTCTTTTAATATTTAAATTCCTGCTGTCATAATCAATGTATATATATAGAGCATAAGTGGCAACTCGCTGGCTCCACAATTTGTCAATGGGAGTTCTATCTATTCTCTAAACAGTTGCGACATGTGGCAAAAATATTTAGGCAAATGGCGGTACTACCGATATCTTATCAGTATTTATGCAATAACAGCATGCAACAATCTATTGACTGCAATGAAATGTAGGCACAATTATCGCCTAGCTTCGCTGGAAAAAAACACACAAAAAAACTCAAAGACAGCAACGTTCTTTTAGCATTGAACGGAGCCTCTGTCAGGCTCAGAGTCGAGCGAAAGGTAGGAGGGAGAGAGAGAGAGAGAGAGAGAGAGAGAGAGAGAGAGAGAGAGAGAGAGAGAGAGAGAGAGAGAGAGAGAGAGAGAGACTGGGCGACCGTGAAATACGTTGCGGTTTCCACTCACAAGTCAGCTGAGATGGGCCTCTGTCTTTTACTTGTACTGAAAATAAAAAATTGTCACAGAGTATCTCTAATAATAAAATAAATAAACAAATGAACGTGATATTGCAACAGCGCATCACCTCCCATAAATACACTCTGATATGGCATGCAGAAGGACCTGGCGGAGCAGGGGAACGATCTTCGCAGACTCCCCAATCATGCTTCCTAACGGTGCTTTCCGCGATTTCACCCCCTAGAGCAACCCCCCCATTATACCCCCAGTCATTCATACTCATTCTCTGCCTCACTCGCTGCATCACTTACAAAACAATCGTCCCCTTTCTGTAAAATTCCCTTTAATTTACAACGTTGGTTGTAAGAAGAGTAAGGGTGAAATCTCGGTTGGGCCGCACGGTCACAGACTGCCTCACTAGTCCTAAGTCCCATTCTAACGAACAAACAAACATTCTACTCCCTTGAAGCTACGTTTGGGTGACACTGAAAAACCTTCCCTATTCTAGGACAGCACAAATTCCTCTAATTTACTCTTACTTTCACCTGCATAGCGTGAAATCAAAAAACTCATCTCTAACTAATATCACGAAATTTCTTATTCTTCAAAAAAAACATGCCACACACGTATCGTAATATTAATTCCCCATTATGTCTTTCTTTCGCTAAAACATTACTCCCGCGGATAAAAAACAAACAAAAAAAAAGAAAAAAACTTAAAAACAGGCGCAATCTTAACACTATTTCTTACGCTTTAAGAAATTTATATAAAAATGATTTTACACGTACTTTAAAATATCAAAGCTCAGTACAATTACTACAGATTTATAATAACGAGGTTGGGAGATCGAATGGTCACTTCCACATTCCTTTCTCGAAAACCACACGTGTTCTAAGTAAATCCTTAAAAGCAGATTCAAGTATATTACTCACTATAATTCTTACACTTAAGAAATTAATATACTGAAATAGTGATTTCACGTGCATTAAATTTGTCAATTAAAAAATCGATACATTCGCGTTCTTAAAATTCAATCTAAGCATTAATACAAATAAATGGAACGCACTTCCAACGCAAATTCTTTATATTACTCAAATTATAACAAAAAACGGAGTTTATTACTGCTTATAGCTATTAGTACAAATTATCCATGTTAGTAATGGGTACAGAAATTCTACTTTTATCAACTTATTAGGCGCCACACCCCTTATAAGCGGGTTGGCTGAGTCAAAGCATAACTACAAGATAAAATGGCGGCGTCCACCGACCTCAATTTCTTTTACTAATTGTCCCATTACTCACTGGATACAGATCACAAGTACTTAGCTATTTTAAGGAGGTGGTCCTGAAGAACTTCATGGCAGAAGGCAAGGAAGGAGGGGGTTCTCCTTCTTCTCTTCGAGTAAAATCGACGAATCGCCGTCTTCTTGGTCGGATCCGGCAACTTATACTTCTTGTAATGGGCATTTTCACTCAATGCTCCGGTCACACTTCGGCTTACTAAGAAATGTCTTAGGAATAGTTCCTTCAAAGTTTTATAATATTCTCTATTTGACCACTCGTCACTTCTCATCCGCAGACCCAAGTATTTCAGGAAGTCGGTCGCGGGAATTATGGACGGACATTCGCGGTCTTTTACATTTGCGCCGTCGAGGTATAAAAGTGAATTTTTGACTCGAGGCGTCTTTACAACCAGGGCACGGGGTGGGGGCATGGCCTGCTGCGTTCCCTGTGTCACCACGGGGTTCGGAGCGGCCGGCTGTTCGTCGATGCTTGAGGCGTCGGTTTCACTGTCGGGGGTGTCGACGTCGACCGGGTTCCTTCTCGACGGAGCGGCGTCGGCGCGTGCTTGTAGGCGCCGCACTTGCTCCTCCAGTTCGAGAATTCTCCGGTGTTTGGCCTCGTCACTCATTTCTTGAATTGGGAGATGTTGGATTTCTGCTTTTGCCATTCTTATTTTCTTTTCTTTGCACTGGTTTCTTCTGATATGAGAGTCTCTTTGTATGTTTTCCAGGCGTGATGATCCGTACTGCGCTGCCACCAAGTTGTCGTATGAATTTTGGACTTCCATTTGAACTCACACTTTGTAAGATGACTGGGTTATCTCACCGTTTGTCACCACTGACGTAATGTTAAATTACTATGTTATAATTATTAGTACCAGACGGGTACAAGGTAAGAATGGACAAGCAGTGATTCCTTTGCTTATATTTATTCTAGAGTACAACACAACTTCGACACCTCAATGCCCCCACCCTATGACTATCACAATCTATGATCTATTCGTGCCCCTGGCAAAGTTCTAACTAACTGTCTCTGCCCTGGGTGGCTCTTGAAATACCCCCAGGGGCAGGGCGTGGCTTGACATCCAATTCTGCCAATGAAATCAAGTGACATCTAGTCCTGCCAATCAACGCCAGGTTCAAAGTGGAATCCCGCCTACTTCCGGGGAGGAGCTATTGGGCATCTCTCCAGGGCATGTACTTACGTACGGGCCACATGTTTATGTTTCTTGTGGTTTAGGAAATGGCTAACTTCCTGGCCTTTCCTGCCCTTCTCCAGGTTCCGGTCATATATCTCCTTGACACTTTCTACAAACATTGTAATAAAATATCTGTGCCCTCTACCAACCGTTACCCCTCAAGATTTGTTACAAGTTTCAGATTCTGGCTTCAGCATGACGGACTGGCTTCAGCATGACGGAAGTCATACGACAGGGCTGCATATTCAAGTTTTGGCCTCACGTAGGTTACATAAATATTTCTGAACATTTCCTTGTCCATGTGCCTGAAGGCTACCCTTACATTTGATAAGAATGCATATGCTGCCCTTACTCTGCCATTTATATGTATTTCTGGAGACAAATCTGCCAGTATGTTTACTCCTAGATCTCTCTCATTTTCCGTCTCTTGAAGTTGTACTCCAGCCACCTAGTAGTCAAGCTTGGGCCTTCTGCACTTGTACCCATTCTCATTACCTTACATTTTGAAGTATTGAATTTCATTAGCCACTTTTCTGACCACTCATGCAGACTATTTAGATCTTCCTGAAGTTTTCTACCATTGTTCTCGTTTCCTACTTTCTTCACAATCTTTGCATCATCTGCAAACATATTCATGAATGAATTTACAGACTCTGGTAGGTCATTTACATATACAAGGAACAAAAGTGGCCCTAAAACTGAACCCTGTGGAACTCCATTACTAACTCTTCTCCATTCAGACACTGAGTGTCTTACTCTAACCCTCTGTTCCCTTCCTTCTAAGTAAGTTTTTATCAATTCCAAGACATTTCCACCTATTTTAGCCATTGCTTGCAGCTTCCTAATAAGTCTCCCATGTGGAACAGTGTCAAACGCTTTCTGGAAGTCTAGGAATATGCAATCTGCTGTGTGTGTGTGTGTGTGATTACCTAGCTGGGCTTACGGGAAAGCGCCCAAAGCTTGTATCTTCCCGTCTCCTGATCGGTTCCATTTTGTACTTAGTGATACTTATCATACCTGTCCTTAAAACTATGGATTGAGTTAGCATTAACTACCTCCTCGCTTAGCGAATTCCAATTATCAACTACTCTTACACTAAAAAAGTACTTCCTTACATCCTGCAAAGACACAACGAAATTACTATAAACCACTCAAATAATGGAAAATAATAATATACAATACTTTACCAAATGATGCAAATGGAAGTCCAAAGGAGTATCATATGATTTGCTGGGAAATGAAAATATAGGACAAAGGAGGTGTGGTAAACAGAAAAAATAAAATAGGAAAAAGAGCTAGTAAAAATGACTTGCACTGAAATACTTCTTGAGAACGTGTGTCCTTCTGATTGCATTTATATTTAATTGTTGTACTAACCATGTAGTAGGCTGGCCCATGGCAGCAGCCGCCCATTGCGATACTACAGCTGAGGGTTTTTTTTGGACTTAAATAGTACTGTCCAGGACTGTTCAATTTTAAGTCTTCCTTCAGTTACGGTTCTTTTTCTATGCCTACATCAACACCGAATATTCTTGGATTTTCGTTACACATCTCTTATTATCCCTTCACATCTGACAAGTCACAGCACTCCCCATCTCTGCTTCTCTTTACTTTATGTTTTTCTCGTGCCCAGGATTGATGAGGGTACCTTTTATTAATATTTTTTTGGCCTGTCCTGGTGTCACAAAAAAAAAAAAAGTTTTCTCACGAAGCTTCAAACTATGACCTCTAGTTCTAGAGCCAGCCATATCAAAATATCAATCCCTATCCACTCAATCATTCCCATGAAGGAATTTAAATACTGTCACCATATCCCCCTCAATCTTCTAGCTTCGAGTGATGGTAAGTCTAATTCCCTCAGCCTCTCATCATAACTGAGATTGCGTATTTCTGGCATCAGTTTCGTGTGTGTGTGTGTGTGTGTGTGTGATTACCTAATTGTGTTTACTGGAAAGAGCCCAAAGCTCGTATCTTCCCGTCTCCTGATCGGTTCCATTTTCTACTTAGTGATACTTATCATACCTGTCCTTAAAACTATGGATTGAGATAGTATTAACTACCTCCTCCCGTTTCCTGATCGGTTCCATTTTGTACTTAGTGATACTTATCATACCTGTCCTTAAAATTATGGATTGAGATAGCATTAACTACCTCCTCGCTTAGCCAATTCCAATTATCAACTACTCTTTCACTGAAAAAGTATTTCCTTACATCCTGCAAAGAATTTTTCTTACCAAGCTTCAAACTATGACCTCTAGTTCTAGAGCCAGCCATATCAAAATATCGATCCCTATCCACTCTATCATAACCATAGCTTCGAGTGATGGTAAGTCTAAATCTCTCAGCCTCTCATCATAACTGAGATTGCATATTTCTGGCACCAGTTTCGTGGATGTCTTTGAACTTTTTCAAGCTTAGATATGTGCTTTATCAAGTGCGGATTCCAAAAGGGGGCTGCATATTCGAGTTTTGGCCTCACGTAGGTTACATATATATTCCTGAACATTTCCTTGTCCATGTGCCTGAAGGCTACCCTTACATTTGATAAGAATGCATATGCTGCCCTCACTATGCCATTTATCTGTATTTCTGGAGACAAATCTGCCAGTATGTTTACTCCTAGATCTCTCTCATTTTCTGTCTCTTGAAGTTGTACTCCAGCCACCGAGTAGTCAAGCTTGGGCCTTCTTGCACTTGCACCCATTCTCATTACCTTACATTTTAAAGTGGCCCTAAAACTGAACCCTGTGGAACTCCACTACTAACTCTTCTCCATTCAGACACTGAGTGTCTTACTCTAACTCTCTATTCCCTTCCTTCTAAATAAGGTTTTATCCATTCCAAGACACTTCCACCTATTCTAGCCATTGCTTGCAATAAGTCTCCCATGTGGAACAGTGTCAAATGGTCTCTGGAGGTCTAGGAATATGCAATCTACCCAGCCCTCTCTTTCCTGTGAGATTCGGCTAACCTCATCATAAAATTCTAATAAGTTTGTTACTGTTGTGTGTGATTACCTAATTGTGTTTACGGGAAAGAGTCCAAAGCTCGTATCTTCCCGTCTCCTGATCGGTTCCATTTTAGACTTAGTGATACTTAACATACCTGTCCTTAAAACTATGGATTGAGATAGCATTAACTACCTCCTCGCTTAGCCAATTCCAATTATCAACTACTCTTACACTGAAAAAGTATTTCCTTACATCGTGCAAAGAAGTTTTCTTACCAAGCTTCAAACTATGACCTCTAGTTCTAGAGCCAGCCATATCAAAATATCGATCCCTATCCACTCTATCATAACCATGAAGGAATTTAAAGACTGTCACCATATCCCCCCTTACTCTTCTAGCTTCGAGTGATGGTAAGTCTAATTCCCTCAGCCTCTCATCATAACTGAGATTGCGTATTTCTGGCACCAGTTTCGTGGCATGTCTTTGAACTTTTTCAAGCTTAGCTATGTGCTTTTTCAAGTGCGGATTCCAAAAGGGGGATGCATATTCGAGTTTTGGCCTCACATAGGTTACATAAATATTTCTGAACATTTCCTTGTCCATGTGCCTGAAGGCTACCCTTACATTTGATAAGAATGCATATGCTGCCCTTACTATGCCATTTATATGTATTTCTGGAGACAAATCTGCCAGTATGTTTACTCTTAGATCTCTCTCATTTTCTGTCTCTTGAAGTTGTACTCCAGCCACCGAGTAGTCAAGCTTGGGCCTTCTTGCACTTGTACCCATTCTCATTACCTTACATTTTGAAGTATTGAATTTCATTAGCCACTTTTCTGACCACTCATGCAGATTATTTAGATCCTCCTGAAGTTCTCTACCATTGTTCTCGTTTTTTACTTTCTTCACAATCTTTGCATCATCTGCAAACATATTCATGAATGAATTTACACACTCTAGTAGGTCATTTACATATACAAGGAACAAAAGTGGCCCTAAAACTGAACCCTGTGGAACTCCACTACTAACTCTTCTCCATTCAGACACTGTGTGTCTTACTCTAACCCTCTGTTCCCTTCCTTCTAAGTAAGTTTTTATCCATTCCAAAACATTTCCACCTATTCTAGCCATTGAGTGCAGCTTCCTAATAAGTCTCCCATGTGGAACAGTGTCAAACGCTTTCTGGAAGTCTAGGAATATGCAATCTGCCCAGCCCTCTCTTTCCTGTAAGATTTGGCTTACCTCATCATAAAATTCTAATAAGTTTGTTACTGTTGATCTACCTTCTCTGAAGCCATGTTGCCTCACTGACAAAAAGTTGAAGGATTCCAAGTGAAGAGAGATATGTTTCCTTAGTAGTTTCTCCATAACTTTGCAAACTATGCTGGTCAAGGAAACTGGTCTATAGTTCAGAGCCGCATCCCTCCTTCCCTTTTTGAAGATAGGTATCACATTTGCTTGTTTCCAGCATCTTGGAATCTCCCCCGACTCCAGTGACTCCTTAAATATGATACTTAGTGCCACTGATATTGTGTTTGCGCATTTTTTAAGCACATGTGTGTGTGTGTGTGTGTGTGTGTGTGGTGTGTGTGTGTGTGTGTGTGTGTGTGTGTGATTACCTAATTGTGTTTACGGGAAAGAGCCCAAAGCTCGTATCTTCCCGTCTCCTCATCGGTTCCATTTTAGACTTAGTGATACTTATCATACCTGTCCTTAAAACTATGGATTGAGATAGCATTAACTACCTCCTCGCTTAGCCAATTCCAATTATCAACTACTCTTACACTGAAAAAGTATTTCCTTACATCCTGCAAAGAAGTTTTCTTACCAAGCTTCAAACTATGACCTCTAGTTCTAGAGCCAGCCATATCAAAATATCGATCCCTATCCACTCTATCATAACCATGAAGGAATTTAAAGACTCTCACCATATCCCCCCTCACTCTTCTAGCTTCGAGTGATGGTAAGTCTAATTCCCTCAGCCTCTCATCATAACTGAGATTGCGTATTTCTGGCACCAGTTTCGTGGCATGTCTTTGAACTTTTTCAAGCTTAGCTATGTGCTTTTTCAAGTGCGGATTCCAAAAGGGGGATGCATATTCGAGTTTTGGCCTCACATAGGTTACATAAATATTTCTGAACATTTCCTTGTCCATGTGCCTGAAGGCTACCCTTACATTTGATAAGAATGCATATGCTGCCCTTCCTATGCCATTTATGTGTGTGTGTGTGTGTGTGTGTGTAACTTGAGTTTCTAACAATGTAAATTTTCTAGTTAATTTGTTTTTTTATTTTTGCTCAGACAAACCTGAAAGAGTTGCAAGAGTATACGATAAGAATTAATTTCCAATGGAGGTCAAAGACGTTCAGAGTAAGTGCTTTAACAATAAAATGCAAAGATATGATAAATAAGATGAAAAAACATTAACTTGCAACTGGTACAAAATCAACACTGTGTAAGATCAATTGCCGTGAATAATGACATGCAACCCTACTTATCCCATTATCCATACACTTTCAGTTAAACTGGTATACATGAAGATACACTCTTGATATCCCCTTAGTAATATAGGTCCACAAGCACTGAATGGCAAGATGGATATGGAAGGAAGCCACAAAATGCATTGCCTGTCAGCTGAGAATAGTGATTCTACCAGGAGATATGAAGGCTAGGCCTACAAATACTACTTTTATTTACACTTGATGACTGAGGAGGAATGAGCTAAAGGATCTACTTGAGAATCAAAAGGCATATTTTTTTTAGCTTAAGCAAATAAGAAATAGGGAGATGAATAATTTTATAAAAAAACATTATGATACCAAGAGAATTTATCAGTCCACACAGGTAAGATATTACACCAGTCTATACTGGTGTTTCCTGAACTATACACTATCTGTAGGTTTTGAAATCATGCATGACCTAGCCATCTTTCAGTATTAGTAACATAAACATCTGCAAGCACAAAAACACAGTGGAAAACATTACAAAACCAAAATATCAAGCATGTTTCCAACTTTTGCAGTGCTTGACTGCATACCTGCAGGATTATTTATAGCATCTGCTAAATCAGATCGCGACTTTCTCTCTGTAAAAGCAAATCAACAAAATATTGAAAACAAAATTAATGAGCTTTTGGAAAGCAAAAAAATGCCCAATTCATCAAAAACGTAACAGATGTTTAACATAATAACACTTTCACTTTACAGCTAACATAACTGGAATCAGACACAGCTTTCAGTGGAAAACAAAGTACTGAAATATGTAAACAAACTTTTCAGATTATCTCATGAGAAAGAAATGACATTTATTTAATGTACTTAGTATAAAATATAGAATCTTAAAAGTATCCCTATGTATTCTACTTTTATCGCATCATGCAGTACTAACATGAAAATATTGTAGTGGCATTACAGTAAAAATCACTTTTCATTACATATTCTGAGTAATCTTAAGTAAGCTAATAATTAACTAAGTTTCTGCTCAGCTTAGACTAGTGCTTCAAATAACTCATTCAGTTATAAAAATTGCCAAAAATATAAAAAACTTGAGAGGGCAACAATTTAGTATTCAGGACTACCTAGAAATCTTCATTAACAAACTGTTCTCAAGATCTCTTCTATAGTTATAATGTCAAAATTTTTCTTAATATTAACAAGACAGTGGCAGGATGGACTCATCAAAGTCTGAAGCTCGTAGAGACACTGTTTCACAATTGACTCAATTCATTTGATGGTGTCATTATAATGCATACCGAGATGACATGGGTCTCTGTATGAACTGTTTATGAACAACTGAGACTTGAACAATAGTAAGACTCTGTGCAATAAGCATTTCTTGAAATTCTTTCCAATGAACTTTAGTCAAAAGCTTAACAAACAAATCAATCAAAGCATATACTAGAGGCAATTGAAAAACTTACTAATTCTTTCTTAATGAGAAACTACAGCATAATGTACTTATATATTCCAGTCTTGTATAATAACATAATCTGAGGATTTATAATTAAATATATTACACTCTTAAGTGCTTCAAAATATTTGGGGTTTAAAGCTATCTAGATTAGTCTAAGAATAAAAAAACGAAGTTCACTCGTTAGAAATTTATTACAATCCCGCTATTTAGATATAACAAGTATATTTCACTTTGCATGAAGGAACTAAACATGTAATAATATACTTTGTCAAAATCAAAATGAAACTCCAAAGATACCGTCAAAATCAATATGTAACTAAGTGACAATGTGAAACATTAATATAGTTACATGACATTCACATGGAAGCTGTAATAATAAAAGCTCTTCATCTGACATACTGAAATGAGGATTATAAAAGTGCCATAACATGCAAACATAATAACTATAGAAACATCTAATAACATTAAGGTAATAAACTGATTACATACTTGCTTTATTTTTGGCTGGCCTTGGTCGTAAGGGACAGGGATTCGTGTGGTCTGCAGTGAGTTGGACAGCCATAAGTTTCCTCCACTGATCTCTTGTCATGATGGAGTCACGGTCCTTAAGTACATAATAGTTTCGATCTCCCAACTGAAGTGTACAAGGCTCGAAAACATTTAACATTTTTACTCTGGAATAAAAAAAAGACAGAGAATGTGAAAATTTAATAATAACATATCAATAATTTAGCAATAACAAAATCATTCAATGCATTCCCAAATGTATCATGAAGCCTCACCACCATTTAATATTTTTACGCTGATAGATATATACAGTATTTAGAATCCAAATACTAGACTCGAATAAAATTTAGCATAGATAAGCATTATAAAGACAAACAGTCAAAGTATTATCAAACAGTAAATAAAAACCACAAAATTCTAGAAAAATAACTCTTAGTTAATATGAAAAGCATAACTGTAGCCACAAGGCTCCAACTCTGTCAAAAAGTGTATGTAAACAAACGCTGCTGCAAACTGCCTTGTATATAGAGATATTGTAACATAATTAAGAAGAAACAATGCTAGTAACTGGAATAAGTCCACCTTTGTAACGTAAGACTCAGAGCTACAGCAGGCAGAGTCATCATTTATATATAAAGATAATGGTGCTCTATCTTATTAAGTGTTGCTCATGACTAGTGTATAAATATCCTGTTTTGCTTATGAGAAAATAAACATAATTTTATATCATTAGGAACTTAAAATATTAAAATATACTAAACATACATGTCTGATATAAATTTAAGTCTTGAAATAGTTAAATTCATATTTATATTATAACACCTATCTCTTAAGCTTGGTAAAAATGGCAAAATCTAAAATACCTGAATTTAACTTATAAGGCAATATTTAGAATCAGTTTCCTATCACACGAAAATAAACTGCATAGCAGTATAGAGCACCTTTTCAAATCTTCTCCCTGAACAAGATATTTTGGTTGTTCCTTCTCAGCTAACGGATCGTTTGAAAATGCACGACACTGCCATCGCACACCTAGCTGCACAACCTGCAGATACGTACAATATTAAAATCTTGATACTTATCAAGAGAAACAGTCTGACAGACCTCCTGTCTACTTGGATAAAAGATATACTGTATTAATATATGATATAATAAGCAGGTATGAACTTGGTGAATATGTCTTGACAGTCAACAGAGGAAATGGAATCTATGAATTTATATGCTAATTTTCACATATTTGGATTAATATACATAAAATCAATCATTTTATTTAACAAAGACACTTTCAAAATAAACAGCTTACAAATTATTTACGAGAACAAAAAGTTCACCAGTTTCGACAATTTAGGTGACCTTAACAAATAAGTAGATAAACATGTACACTATAACTTTCAAATATAACCTTTAATATCATAATTATCAATAGAAAAATTTAAATAAACTGAAAAAATATAAGAAACACCTTATTTAATGCACAAATTTTAACTCTTGAAAAACCCAACATTCAGACACTTGTAAAAGGAGAAAGCGTGTTTCAGGTGACTATGAAATATAACTATAGAAGAGGCTAAACAAAAACTTGAACTAAATAAGAAAATAACACTGAAATTATACGAAAACCTTACCTGAACTTCTTCAACAGTGACTTTTATTTGTTTGAGAGGCTTTGAGAGGTAAGTCTCCATTTCTCTTGTTTTATGTATCCATTCTACTTCTTCAAAAGATCTCGTACACCCTACTAACTGTTGGCCAGGGTAAAAATCATAACGACGAAACTCGGAATCCTATGTAGGAGTATATAAAAATACTGCTGTAGTATTACAAAATAAAATGGTGAAGGATTAAGAAAATATGGTGGGAGAGAAACAGTACCTCACTTTTATGCACTGTATAGTTAGAACTAACTAAAAGGGATAAGAGAGCAAAGAACAGCTGATAGAAGGGTTAAGGATGGGCAGGCTATGATAACCAATTGCCTCCCTCTTTTCCAACAGCTGTGGCAAGCTTGTAGAGCTCAGCATGATATATTGCTATGTAGAAAAAAATAGTCTGAAAATATATATTCAGTGTATAACAAATTATTATGCCGTATAAAAAAATTACAATTTATCTCATATTATTCAGCATAAATTAAACACTACGTCAACTGGGTACCATAAAAAAAAGAAACAAGAGACAGAATATTTGGAGAAGGGAAGTAAAAAAATATATGAAAACAAATATAAAATTCAGAAAAAAAATAATTCACCGTTATCTACCTTATTATATTACTAAAATAGCAAACTACAGAGATAAAACATACTGCAATGAAAAAAGCAAGAACTGAAACGAAAAGCTATAGTAAATCATACTTAAAAGGCTAAACTGTGTATAAATATATATAAAGAAAAAATTACAAGTCATACATATAATGGAGAGCAATTAAGATTTCTAGATGTACATATCAACAAAAATATAAAATAATAAAAACAAGCTCAAGGTAACATATTGGTATACATAAGATTAAAAAAACAAAGGAGTAAACTTAGTTGCATATTTGTTCATAAAAATAGACTCTTTTTCTCTATATTGAAGAGGAGAGGAACATGAGGCTGTATCATTTCAACCAATATATCTAAAAAAAAAAAAGTATTAGGTAAAATTTTCCACGAGTTATTCATAAATAAACATATTATATATTAACAGTCAATACAGAAAGGAAGAGAACTGATAGATAGATATTTTGTAGTTCGTTGAATGGCACAAACAATCTCTTTTTACATGTGAATCCTTCTCCTGAAGTCCAGTAAAGTAACCATAACATAAATGCCAAATAACAGCAAAATCATAGGCTTCTAAACTGTTCTCAATACAGGATGAACAAATTCATAAATGAGGGCTTAATCAACATTAACGTTGGTTAAACTTCATAAAAAATTATACGAGGGAAACTGAATCATTCTATATAAAGGGGTTATCCCGTAATGTTACAACTTTATCTGATATCATGATGTTTTCACATGTTGCAAAAACAGCCAATAAGAAAACACTAAGAATTTATTATCTATTGATGAATGCTATTACAATAAAATCCCCCTCAGGAAGGGGGGCAAGAATACTTCCTCCGCGTCGCAAAAGTCGACTAATGGGGGTGGAGTGAGGGGATTGGGAATCCCCTCCTCTGTATTATCTTTTCACAGAGTCAAGATATTTCTACTTTGACTCAGCCACCCATATAAGGGGGAATATGGCTCTTGTATATTGATATAGATTACTATAAAAAAAGAAAAGGAACAATATAATCATTAACAGGGAAACAGCATTATGGGATTAGATGCTACTAAAATAGAAAAAGAGGTTAATGTATGAAATGCAAATTCTATTTTATGATGAGTTGGCCAATGTCTGGCTTGGCGACCAAATGAATATACTGTATACTGTATAATAATGTCTGACACTTTTCAAAATATGATCATCCCTAATGGTGGGTAAAAAAGAATTCTGAAGTCATGGTAAACTTGTGTCATAAAATAGAGACTAAATAGGTTTGGGGAGCAGGGGTTGGCAATCCCTCCCTCCTTGAATAAGCTTTTGGCACAAAATAACTAGCAAAGTAAGAGGACAAGTAGTGTACTGTATGTTGAAATTCTGCAACCTTGAGGTCTTGCTACAGCTGTTGTCACCTTTCTGGTTAAGCAGGATATGGTGTCACATAAGGGAAAAACAAAATTAAATTCTTCAATTTTGGGCTGACTACTAAGTCTCACAAATCTACTTCTGATATGAGTTTATAAAAATAAAAATATTGCTGGCTGAAGAATATTCTGCAATGCATTTTTCATTTAAGACTGTCAAACTTTATTTTCTCCCATAATCCCATAAAAGCAAGGATTTATCTGACAACTTGGCAAGTAACAAGCTAATATCCTTGAACCATGTTTGAATTAATAAAAGAATTACTATTTAGAATTAAAGAAAGAAATGCAATACAATATATACTATCTTATGCATAGCTCACGGTGTTAAAGTGAGCAAAATTACTTCTGCGTAAAAGACATTTTTAAAAGAAATTGCAGTTAAAGAGATTATTACTAAATCAACTACCACAAAACAATATGAACCCATAAAAAAATTATTATTTAAAGAAATTGCAATGCAATATAAAAAAAAATAATGCCAGCAAAATACAAGGAGTTTGTAAAATTTTGTATAAAATCAATGGTAACAATATTAAAAAATCTACAAATGATCAGCAGAGGCTTGGAGGAACAGAGCACATAATTTTAAACTACTATTAAAACAAATCCAAAAGAAGACTTTGTCAAAATCCCAAAAGAATGACATACAGATTAAATCGTAACTAGTGCTACTTCTGTGACATATAGATTAAGTTGGAATTAATGCTATACTATATTTATAAAAAATACAAAAACAATTTCAGATTGCAAAGATAAATCACAAAACCCATTGAGTGTTAACAAAGATAGTTAGAGATATAATTAACACAAAAAAAGAAATGATACAAAACAAATGGACTAGAGTGTAATGCTACTGGTACCATACATGTACAGCCATATTACCATGAGCTTGATTGACAATTACCAATCTAACCCTATCTCTAGAATCACGTAAATCGTCCAGTTCTAGTGCTTCTCCATCTGACATGATACAGCGAGAGCCATCGCTCGTTACCATCACCAATCGGCACTTAACCATATGTACCATTCCCACCCAAGAGTCAAGAGCCACAGCAATGTCTGTTGTGAATTCCTGAAGTAAAAATTACTTAAATAAGAATACTTAATGTGGTATACAACTCTCAATATATCCTAATTCAATCATTTCACTGACAGCAAACGTTGCTAAACTATAAGAAAGAAATAAGTAAAATCTATAGCGAATATCTAACTTTTCTAAAAAGCTAATCAAAATAGTAAGAGCTACAAATTTCTCAGTATAATATATATCACAAGTAATTTAGGGAAACTGAATAAAGTAAGTATGTGACATCTTTGTGGTATTGAAACTAACCTCTAAAGGTGTCAGTTGATTGCTGTCCACGTTTAAGATGACATGCTTTGTTCCAACAACTTGAACACTTGATGTCACATGAACCTGACGACAGTAACCACGCTGGGTGTCCTTGCCCCTGATAAGTCTTCGAACAACATCACCAGGCATCAGGGACCGATCAGCTAAGCCAACCTGCAATAATTTACAACTCCGATAGAAAATCACCATGATCTATTATTACAAAATGCCAAAGTCATTATTCAAAAAGCCATATGGTGTTCAACAGTTTGAACTACTCATTTCAATATAAGTACAATACTTCTTCCAGAACAATAAAAACTGACAATTTCAAGAATGAGGGGCTAAACAGCATGTGTATTCATACTGCAACTCAATGGGAAGCAATCCATGGCCAGGAAACTGAGAGCTTCCTGGACTCCTGGTAGAGCTCTGGAAAGTGCCCAAATGAACATATGGTTAGGGTATAGCAAAGCATATTTTAGCCTAGATTTTTTGAAAATTGCAAGTATTAAAGGAATGAACTGTCTTATATGGCATATGTACCCAAACTGCATTTTATTGCATGAAACTAAAATACAAATGTGTGCTACAGCAGCTTCAAACCCATGCCTATAGGGAAAAAGTTTCAAGTGTAGTGAATTAATATTCATTGCCAAGAAAATATATTCTGAACATCAATTATGCAGAAGTAAAATATACAGTGTATAAAAGTTTTAGCGGGGGTAAAAACTGATCACTTCAGTAGTGACCCAGTAGTTTAATCTAGTTCTGTGCACGTTTTGTGATAAACTTTATTTTAAGTAGGCTGACAAAATCTCGTTATGCTGCCAATAACTGACAACTTGCAAATATGATTTGGACAAGAAGACGGACTCAAGCCAATAAAGTTTTCTGATTTGAACTTTCAAAGAAGATATAGAAAATTTTTCACCAAATTCTCTTAAGGCTAAGAAAGAAAAGAAGCACTGTTCATTCTGTGGTAGCCTCTTTTAAATCGCATGCTAAGTGAGCACATAATCAGATGTATCTTTTAATGTCAATGGTGAAACAGAATTTGCAAAAATTTAGACTTCAATAAGGGCAATAATGCCAATGAAGCAGCTTTCTAATAATAAATCAATGCATATTAACACCAACAAGATTGAGCTTATTCATAAAACTTACAAAAATAAGCATCAACAATTAGAAATTGCATCTTAAAGATTCCAAAAACGCATGCGATGCTTAATTACTTAACATATTAAAGGGCAATATACAAAGAGAAGCTACTGCAAAGTATATATTTAAATTCTATTAAAAATATTTACCAGGCCATGCCAGATTAAAACATTAGTGCTTGCACCTCATTACACCGAATACAGGTAAATTTCTCAAAATCAATTGCTCAAAAAATTTATCTCAAACTATCAATTAATTGACAGACAGATTTCTCGAAAAACAGTCTTTCAAAAAAGAATACCCAAGATGAACAAGGTTCATTACATAAAAAAATAACTAAATTTTGTAAGTAAATAAAAACCTAATTTAATATCAGCTTTCGAACAATCTGTCTTTCGGGTAGTTTAAAGAATGAATATTGGCTTTCGAGCATTCTGTCTTTCAGGTAGTTTAAAGAATGAATATCGGCTTTCAAGCAATCTGTCTTTCGATCAGTTGATAGTTCGAGAAATAATTTTTCGAGCAATTGATTTCGAGAAATTTACTGGATACCCATTAAACCCATATACAGTACACCTATACTCTAAAGTTACTATATATTTTTATGATGTCATAATCATTAATAATCAAAATGTTTTAAACAAATAGGCAGAGTGATGCAAACTGTCTCATGCAATTATTGATATTACAAAAAAAATGTACAGTGGAAAAACATAATAAATTCAATGGTCTTTTATATGCAATGGACCAGAAAAGTTCATTCTGCAATAAGTGCATGGTTAAAAACATCATATCAACGTAAAACATACATATATAGCAAGAAATAATGTGCATAATACATATACAGTAGTCAATATTTATGTAAAGAATTAAAGTCAATAGTCCAATGGTTTAGGTCGAAAGTTGTTTATGTACCTTGGCTGTTACCCCCAATTTGGGGGGTAGCCGACTTCAAAAGAAGAAACAATATGGGGATTACGTCGAAAGTGTATGGATAATTTATTAATGTAAAATATAAAATGCTGTCGTATTTCTACCTTTTTTTATGAAAGACTCATGTTATTCTAAGGGAATAATGATGGTTGTTTATGGCATATGTTTTTATTTGATGGAAGGTTAATCTCTTAATCTCAGAGAATTTCCTACCTTCTTCATCACCGACATCAAAGGTCTAGTAATTAAACTACTGTATATGTAAAACAGATCCCCTCCATTGCCTGTCTTCATATATACATCCATACCATGTATGCAAAATCTAATTTGTATAACAACAGAGTACACTGCCAACCTGATGGCATATTACGTCTCAGATGCCCAGATGGCTCAATACCATCTTAGAAGCCCAAACGGCTCAATTCAATATAAGTAGCTCACTAAAATCAACTCGGTAGCCAAGTTGAGCAGACCAGACAGTCAGCAACTCTGTAAGAGCAGCTCAGTCAAACAGTTCAGTATACTGTAATACCATCTTAGGCTGTTTTTAACTAATAAACCTATTATATATCTTCAATTTGTGAGAGCTTTATTCAAGCCACACTACCACTACCAATAAAATATATACAACTCACTTCTATCGTCTATATATAAGACTAAAACAATAATTGAAAAGATAATTATAGTGAAAGATCGTTCGCCCTGGTTTAATGCTGAAATCAGGCAAGCGAGAAAGAAAAAACGGAAAGCTGAAAATCTCTGGCGAAGGCGACGCACTGGCAGTACTAGAAGATCATATAGAGAGGCAAAAAATGAATATAATCTATGTACTCGGAGAAGGAAGCGTGAATTTTTTACTTACAAATTAAATGATGCTGGAAAAGATTTAAGTAAAATATACAATATTTTGGATAAATTGACTGGATATAAGAAAAAAATAAGACTACCTGATGGTTTTAATGATAAGGAGCTAGCAGATAGATTTCTTAAATATTTCGATGAGAAGATAGAAAGGATAATAATTAGCTTTTCAGGAGGTCCTGTCCGGGGAGTCACGACTGTTCCAGTGCAAGACCATGAATTGAGACTATCCTGTTTTCGGAGGGTAAGTTTAGATAAGGTGAAAACTCTCTTCAGTAATGCCAAGTTAACATATTGTGATTGTGATCCTTTTTCAATATCCGATTTTATGAATAGTAAGAATCTAGATTATATACTTATAATTATTATGGAAATAGTAAACCTATGTATTACTAAGAGGATTTTTCCAAAGAGTGAGAAGTTGGCGATTGTTAAACCAGTTGTTAAAGGGGCTCTTGATAGTCAAGCGTTAAGCTCGTATAGACCAGTATTAAATTTGTCTTTTCTATCAAAAATGATAGAATGTGTTATCCCTGAACAGCTTTTGGAATTCCTGCAGGGGAAACAGGTGTTGCCGGATGAACAGTCAGTCTATAGGCGACTATACTCAACAGAGACTGCATTATGTTCAGTGGTGAGTGATTTGATTACTTTAATGGATGACGGGCGATGTGGCATCTTGATCCTGTTAGATCTGAGTGCTGCCTTTGATACCGTGGTACATGACATGTTAATAACTGCTCTGGAGAACATTGGTATAGTGAGAGATGCTTTAGAGTTTATGAGAGATTATATTGAAGGAAGAACATATTGTGTACAGATTGGAGAGGAATTTTCAAAGAAGAATAGTTTGTCGAGAGGAGTGCCAGGGTAGTGTACTGGGACCAGTTCTTTTTTGTATTTATACGATTGAGCTATCGCGTATACTAGAGAGACATGGGGTATCTTTTAAGCTTTTTGCTGACGACACTCAGTTTTACCTGACTTTTGTTAACACTGAAGACACTACGGTAAAGATAAAGGAAGTTTCAACTGATATTAAGGAATGGATGGACATGAAACAGTTAAAATTGAATAATGATAAGACAGAGTGCTTGATTGTTGGTAAGAGGGGTGACCTCAGAAAGATGGATGTTCATAGTTTAAATATTGACGGAACTGATGTCGAAGTTAAAGGGTCTGTAAAGCACCTAGGTGTGATATTGGATTGTAGCTTATCTATGAAAGAACAAATTGATAAAACAGTAAGAGTGGCTAATTACCATCTGAGAAATCTTAGTTTTGTAAAGAAATATACTGATGTATCTTCACTGAGGAAATTAATCAGCAATCATGTCATTAGTAGACTAGATTATTGTAATTCGTTGTATAACGGCTTGCCAAATTGTCTCTTGAGGAAGCTACAACATGTCATGAATAGGGCTGCAAGATTAATAAATGGCACGGCATCACGTGATAGAATTACTCCAGTATTGATGCAATTTCATTGGTTACCTATCAAAGCCAGAATTATTTTCAAGATTTGTGTAATGGTATATCAAGCCATCAAGCATGGAAAGCCAGATTATATAAGGAAACTACTGCATGATTTTCAACCTGGAACAGTGGTGACTCTCAGATGCAGTGATGATCCCTTCATGCTAGATGAACCAAGATGTAACCTAGAATTAGGTTTTAGAGCATTCAAGTTTTCGGCACCGAGACTTTATAATCGCCTTCCTAAGGAGATTAAGGAATGTAATAATGCTGATACTTTCTAGAGGAGACTGAAAACGCATCTCTTTGGCGACTGCTACACTTCTGAAATTACTATAAGTGACAGTTACAAAGTTTAGAGTATGAATACAATTAAGGTGCGACTCCCAGAGCGCTTTATAGATGGAGCGGTGTCGAGAAACAAACACCAAAAAGTAAAGTAAAAGTAATACATCAGTGTGTGTGTGATTAGTACTACCGAACCTAACCTCCATATTATTATTTACCAGCCAGTAATTACAGAGCAATGCTTGCTTGTATACACGTCTATGGAGCACTCTACAAAAGATATATATGGTTGTTTTTTAAATTGGTTAGTGCCCATACACACAATGTGCATTTTACCCATTCACTATGAATCCAGAACCTACCCACCACTGCACTACACAATTGTTGTTTTTAAGTAATACTTGAACTACTCAAGGTTTATCTATACAATGCATACTCATGCATTAACATGTAGCTATATTCTTCCCCACTGATAAGAATGATCAATAAGACAATAAATGGTTATTATCTTAAATAAGAAATTTGATAATGAACTGTTCGGTAGTCTGAAATATGAGTATTTCCTATTAATTACATATTTACATATAC
Source organism: Halocaridina rubra (assembly GCA_037179515.1). Taxonomy (NCBI): domain Eukaryota; kingdom Metazoa; phylum Arthropoda; class Malacostraca; order Decapoda; family Atyidae; genus Halocaridina; species Halocaridina rubra. Next base: position 58,599 of record JAXCGZ010007553.1, on the reverse strand, counting down.
AGTACTTCAAGAATCTGTCAATACTTGAATATGACAATTCAGTACATTTGTAAGTTTAACCGACATCTTTATGTGAAACGGGTTTAATAAAAGACTTATTGCGCGCATTCAACACATGCAGTAGAAACGTCATAAAAATACAGCCGAGAAGACAGGACAGGGGCTGTCATCACCTTTCTCTCGGGTAGAACTTGTTCCTCTCCCTTGGGGTACCAGGCTACCCTAATGCTGCCCTTCGTCACCTTGTCTTCTTCGTCCACATCATATTCTTCATCGCTAGAGACAAATTCTGCATTCTCCAAAACCATGCCCAACTCCAAATGTCCGTTTTTATTGAATCTATACACTTCATCCTCATAAAAGTACTGGTACTCCTGCGCCATGTTGGACAGACAACTACTTTGTTTACCCTCAAGTGTTACCTCTTTCTATTAGAAAAATTTCCTCAATAATGGTTACTAAAAATCCCTAGCTCTGACAGATATATTTCGAAAAAGAATTAACGCATTTAACAATCATTTCTTATCCGTTGCTGTTAATAAATATAAAACAATTCATGAATCCTATTATTCTGAAAGCTGGAATTTGTGAAATATATTATCAATTTGCACTAGAATTTCTTCTTTGTACATTTTGAATAATTCCTCAGACAGAAAAATTTCCCTCTAGAGGGTGACAATGTTATTCATGCAAAACCAGAAAATATTATGTATATGTGTGAAAAAGTTCGAAATAATCACTTCGTGTCTTTCTAGTTAAAAAGACATATCTTCTATGTTATTCGTTGTGAACATGTTAATATATGGTATTACTACTTATAAGTTTAGAAATAAAAGTGTCAGTGAAAAAACTATATAGCACTGAGAGATATTGCCATCCTTAAAAATAAATTAAAAATTTAAAACAAATAAATGCATATTATTTATTATTTACGTTTTTGCAAATTGGTGTAGTAACAAAATTTATATAATTATTTTTAATAACTTAAAAGTTACTCAAATGACTTTCATACAGCAGACGATGGAACAGGTGACTGACTGACAGAATAAGTCACTTTGATCATGACATCAATGTCCTCAACATTTAATAAAGTGAAGAACTCAATTGGTGCAAATAATAACCTGGAACCAATTTTAACGTCATAAGTATTTTCCTTTATCCATGACGGAAATACCTACAAGTATATAAAAAAAAAATTCTTAAGGAAAACTCTCTCTCTCTCTCTCTTATATATATATATATATATATATATATATATATATATATATATATATATATATATATATATATATATATATATATATATATATATATATATATATATATATATATATATATATATATATATATATATATATATATATATATATATATATATATATATTCTTAAGGAAAACTCTCTCTCTCTCTCTCTTATATATATATATATATATATATATATATATATATATATATATATATATATATATATATATATATATATATATATATATATATATATATATATATATATATATATATATATATATATATATATATATATATATATATATATATATATATATATATATATATATAGATTCGGTTTTACGTCACTAACTCCCTTTTCTACTAAGGGCTAGGACGGTTGCCTGCTTACAAAGGACTTCTTTTGGCAGATGTAATCGTTACCCTGAGTGTATGCCCTTACTAACCTCAGTCTGTGACGGGGCGCGAACCCTCGACCTGTCGCCTCAGAATTGCAGATGCTACCATTTTGCCACGGAAACTACCTCTCTCATATATATATATATATATATATATATATATATATATATATTATATATATATATATATATATATATATATATATATATATATATATATATATATATATATATATATATATATATATATATATTATATATATATATATACCGTCCTAGCCCTTAGTAGAAAAGGGAGCTCGTGACGTAAAACCGAAACAAACAAATATATATAAATATATATATATATATATATATATATATATATATATATATATATATATATATATATATATATATATATATATATATATATATATATATATATATATATATTGACCCACACAGTGGAGAGGACTCATTCGGGGCAAGATTCCTAGATTGCGTAATGGGTATTTCCTTCACCAGCATGTGATGAAACCAACGAGGGCCAGGGGCGGGGATGAGCATCATTGCTTGCTCTATTATTTACAGATAATGTGTTGGATATTGAAAAAAAAAAAATAGTATCAACCACCCATCGGAAAGAGCGACCACTGTGTGTGGTTGACGGAGTATATCATCGAAGATGTTCTGCCTGAAAGTAGAAGCAATGAGTCATTGACTGGAGAACATTATTTAACAACAAATCTGTACAAGAAATGTACGATATCTTTTGTGAGGAATATGGGAAGATAGTAGGTTGTTGCATACTTTCCACCAAAATACGAGTTATTCATGCGAGAAAGAAATGGTTCAGTAATGAGTGTAAGAGAGCTAGAATGGAGCAACAAATGCTGGAAAAGGTATAGGAGAGGAGAAAAAACATAAATGCCTGGCAGGCTTATAAAAGAGCAAGAAATTATTACCTAAGTAAAAGAAGATAGGCAGAGAGAGACTATAAAAGGGATATAACCAGAAAGGGTAAAGAAAATCCCAAACTTTTCCACAGCTTTATCAGAGGAAAACTGTAGGTAGAAGAATAGGTTTTAAACTAAAGAGAGCGGATGGAAGCATCACTGAAAGAGATGAAGAGATCTGTGAAGAATTGAACAAGGAGTTTCAGTCAGTATTTACAGCAGAAAATACCCTACCCCCTTAGCTTGCAGAGCTAGGACCTCATGGGCCGGTATTGAAGAACATCATCTTTTTTAGCCACAGATGTATGCAAAGTGCTGATTGTGTTAGATGCCCATAAAGCTATAAATCCTGATGATATATCCCCTTATGTACTTAAGAAATGCACTAAATAAATATCAGCTGTACTAAGTATTATTTTTGAAAAGGCTTGAGCCAGGGGAGATTCCAAGATGCTGGAAACAAGCGAACGTGGTACAGATCATCAAAATGGGAAGGAGAGATACGGCTATAAACTATGGACCAGCATAGTTTGCAAAGTTATGGAGAAGCTACTAATGAAACACATCTCTCTTCATTTGGACTCTTTCAACTTTTTGTCAATGAGACAACATGGCTCCAGAGAAGGTAGATCAACAGTAACAAACTTATTACAATTTTATGATGAGGTAAGCCGAATTCTACAGGAAAGAGAGGGTTGGGCAGATTGCATATACCTGGACTTCCAAAGAGCATTTGACACGGTCCCACACAGGAGACTTATTAAGAAGCTGCAAGCAATGGCGATAATATGTGGAAATGTCTAGGAATAGATAAAAACTTACTTAGTATGAAGGGAACAGAGGGTTAGAGTAAGACATTCAGGTTTTTTTTTATTATTATTAGAAAAGAGCTTGTAGTAGAGTTCTACAGGGTTCAGATTTAGGGACACTTTTGTTCCTTGTATATGTAAATAACCTACCAGAGTCTGTAAATTCATTCATGAATATGTTTGCAGATGATGCAAAGATTGTGAAGAAAGTAAAAAACGAGAACAATGGTCGAGAACTTCAGGAAGATCTAAATAGTCTGCATGAGTGGTAATTCAATACTTCAAAATGTAAGGTAATGAGAATGGGTACAAGTGCAAGAAGGCCCAAGCTTGACTACTCGGTGACTGGAGTACAACTTCAAGAGACAGAGAATGAGAGATCTAGGAGTAAACATACTGGCAGATTTGTCTCCAGAAACACATATAAATGGCATAGTAAGGGCAGCATATACCTTCTTATCAAATGTAAGGGTAGCCTTCAGGCACATGGACAAGGAAATCTTCAAAAATATTTATATAACCTATGTGAGGCCAAAACTCGAATATGCATCCCCCTTTTGGAATCCGCACTTGAAAAAGCACATAGCTAAGCTTGAAAAAGTTCAAAGGCATGCCACGAAACTGGTGCCATAAATACGTAATCTAAGTTATGATGAGAGGCTGAGGGAATTAGACTTGACTGAGGTTTGTAAGGGCATACACTCAGGGTAACGATTACATCTGCCTAAACAAGTCCTTCGAAAGAAGGCAACCGTCCTAGCCCTTAGTAGAAAAGGGAGTTCGTGACGTAAAACCGAATCCATCACTCGAAGCTAGAAGATTGAGGGGGGATATGGTGACAGTCTTTAAATTCCTTCATGGTTATGATAGAGAGGATAGGGATCGATATTTTGATATGGCTGGCTCTAGAACTAGAGGTCATAGTTTGAAGCTTGGTAAGAAAACTTGTTTGCAGGATGTAAGGAAATACTTTTTCAGTGTAGGAGTAGTTGATAATTGGAATTGGCTAAGCGAGGAGGTAGTTAATGCTATCTCAATCAATAGTTTTAAGGACTTCCAGAAAGCGTTTGACACTGTTCCACATGGGAGACTTATTAGGAAGCTGCAATCAATGGCTAGAATAGGTGGAAATGTTTTAGAATGGATAAAAACGGCTCTGAACTATAGACCAGTTTCCTTGACCAGCATAGTTTGCAAAGTTATGGAGAAACTACTAAGAAACATATCTCTCTTCACTTGGAATCCTTCAACTTTTTGTCAGTGAGGCAACATGGCTTCAGAGAAGGTAGCTCAACAGTAACAAACTTATTAGAATTTTATGATGAGGTAAGCCGAATCTTACAGGAAAGAGAGGGCTGGGCAGATTGCATATTCCTAGACTTCCAGAAAGCGTTTGACACTGTTCCACATGGGAGACTTATTAGGAAGCTGAAATCAATGGCTAGAATAGGTGGAAATGTTTTAGAATGGATAAAAACTTATTTAGAAGGAAGGGAACAGAGGGTTAGAGTAAGACACACAGTGTCTGAATGGAGAAGAGTTAGTAGTGGAGTTCCACAGGGTTCAGTTTTAGGGCCACTTTTGTTCCTTGTATATGTAAATGACCTACCAGAGTCTGTAAATTCATTCATGAATATGTTTGCAGATGATGCAAAGATTGTGAAGAAAGTAAAAAACGAGAACAATGGTAGAGAACTTCAGGAGGATCTAAATAATCTGCATGAGTGGTCAGAAAAGTGGCTAATGAAATTCAATACTTCAAAATGTAAGGTAATGAGAATGGGTACAAGTGCAAGAAGGCCCAAGCTTGACTACTCGGTGGCTGGAGTACAACTTCAAGAGACAGAAAATGAGAGAGATCTAGGAGTAAACATACTGGCAGATTTGTCTCCAGAAATACATATAAATGGCATAGTAAGGGCAGCATATGCATTCTTATCAAATGTAAGGGTAGCCTTCAGGCACATGGACAAGGAAATGTTCAGAAATATTTATGTAACCTATGTGAGGCCAAAACTCGAATATGCATCCCCCTTTTGGAATCCGCACTTGAAAAAGCACATAGCTAAGCTTGAAAAAGTTCAAAGACATGCCACGAAACTGGTACCAGAAATACGCAATCTCAGTTATGATGAGAGGCTGAGGGAATTAGACTTACCATCACTCGAAGCTAGAAGAGTGAGGGGGATATGGTGACAGTCTTTAAATTCCTTCATGGTTATGATAGAGTGGATAGGGATCGATATTTTGATATGGCTGGCTCTAGAACTAGAGGTCATAGTTTGAAGCTTGGTAAGAAAACTTCTTTGCAGGATGTAAGGAAATACTTTTTCAGTGTAAGAGTAGTTGATAATTGGAATTGGCTAAGCGAGGAGGTAGTTAATGCTATCTCAATCCATAGTTTTAAGGACAGGTATGATAAGTATCACTAAGTATAAAATGGAACCGATCAGGAGACGGGAAGATACGAGCTTTGGGCTCTTTCCCGTAAGCACAACTAGGTAATCACAATTAGGTAATCACACACACACACACACACACACACACACACAAAGATCTTTGGAGGAAGCAAATAAAGCACAAGGGCAGGAGAGAAAGGAACTAGAAAAAAGAATAAAGAAGCTGGAAGGGGAAAAAAGTCAACTAGAATCTAGAATTTCTAAACAAGAAGATAAAAACAAACAGCTGAATGACAACCTAAAGGAATTAGATGTTAGTTCACTGCTCTCTTCTGAGAGAGACGAGCTTGCTGCTTGGAATGTCCAGATTAAGGAAAACATTGAACAGTTCAGAAAAGAGTTCCAGGAGCTGAATATGGAAAATGATGCCATGAAAACTTCCTTTGCTGATGCAGTAAAGGGGAATGTGGCAGTAAAAGAGGCTGTAAAGGTGGTGGCACTGGAAAACATACAAAAAGTTGACTATAAAGAGACAGTAATCGAAATAATGAAAGATGTTGTGATGGAAAGGGCAAACCCACTCATCAGACAGGCACTTGATAAGGAGAAGACAGTGGTAATCTCAGGCATAAGCGAATCCCAGGAGCCAACATGGCAGGGGAGACTTGAAGAAAATAAAGCTAGTGTTGTAGACCTGATAAGAAAGCTTGGAGTAGTTTGTGGTCCTGAGGATATTGTAAACATACACCAACTAGGTAAATATTCGAGGGAAGGAAAGCCGAGACCAACAAAAGTAACCTTTGAGAGAGGGGAAACATGTAGGGAAATATTGTTGAGAAAAAAAAAGTCTAAAAGACCTTCAAGAATTCAAAGAAGTGTTCATTAGACGATACAGAACACAGGAAGAGATGGGAAAGATCAAAAACTTGTTGCAAGAGGCAAGAAGGTTAAATGATGAAAGAAATGAAGAACAGAAGAAAAATTTTCGTTACAGAGTTCTTCCAGACAAAGGGGAGATAAAGAAGATAATGACAGAAGATCAGGGGATGGGGCCTCATTAAGATTGTTATACACAAATGCTGATGGATTAGCTGGTAAGGCAGTAGAATTAAAAGACAGGATTCACAACAGTAAGGCAGATATAGTAGCAATAACAGAGACTAAGTTGAGTGAGGACATAAACAGTGTCACAGTTTTTCCTAAGGGCTTCAGAATACTAAGGGTTGAAAGATCTGAGAGGACAGGTGGAGGGATAGCACTGCTCATAAGTGAAAGGATTCAAGTTGAAGAAATAAACTTGGCTATAGAAAGTGAGTTCAAGGAATTTCTTGTTGCTCGCATAAATACTGGGTCAGAGAGCATTATAATATCTGATGTATACAACCCACCAAGGAACCAAAATAGGCTTGAAGTTTATGAGGAAAGTCATATAGGTACTATTGAAGTCATAAACTCAGTTGTTAACATGGCACAGGAAAAAAATGTAGGATTTTGATTATGGGAGACTTTAATCATAAAGAGATAGATTGGATAAATCTTGACCCACACAGTGGTGAGGACTCATTCGGGGCAAGAATCCTAGATTGCGTACAAGGGAATTTCCTACACCAACATGTAATGGAACCAACAAGGGCCAAGGGTGGGGATGGGCCATCACTACTTGATCTAGTGTTCACAGATAATGTGTTGGATATTGAAAAAATTGAGTATGAACCACCAATTGGAAAGAGTGACCACTGTGTGTTGTTGATGGAGTATATCATTGAAGATATTCTTCCTGAGAGTAGAGGCACTGAGGACATGAGGAGGAACTATCGGAAAGGAGATTACATCAAAATGAATGAGCTTTTTGCAGTTATTGACTGGAGAACCTTATTTTACAACAAATCTGTACAAGAAATGTATGACATTTTTTGTGAGAAATATGGGAAGATAGTAGATTGCTGCATACCTGTCACCAAAGTAGGTGTAATTCATGCCAGAGAGAAATGGTTCGATAATGGGTGTAAAAGAGCTAAGGAGTGGAGAGACAAATGCTGGAAAAGGTATAGGAGGAGAAAAAACATAAATGCCTGGCAAACCTACAAAAGAGCAAGAAATGACTACCTAAGTAAAAGGAGAGAGGCAGAGAGAGACTATGAGAGGGACATCACCAGGAAGGCTAAAGAAAATCCCAAGCTTTCCACAGCTTTATCAGAGGAAAACTGAAGGTAAAAGAACAGGTTTTAAGGCTAAAGAGAGCGGATGGAAGCATCACTGAGACGGATGAAGAGATCTGCAAAGAATTGAACAAGGAGTTTCAGTCAGTATTTACAGTAGAAAATACCCCACCCCCTCAGATTGCAGTGATAGAAACTCAAGGGCCGGTATTAGAGAACATCAACCTTACAGCCACAGAGGTATGCAAAGCGCTGATGGATTTAGATGTTCATAAAGCTACAGGTCCTGATGACATATCCCCTCATGTGCTTAAAAATGTGCAAACACAATATCAGTGGCACTAAGTATCATATTTAAGGAGTCACTGGAGTCGGGGGAGATTCCAAGATGCTGGAAACAAGCAAATGTGATACCTATCTTCAAAAAGGGAAGGAGGGATACGGCTCTGAACTATAGACCAGTTTCCTTGACCAGCATAGTTTGCAAAGTTATGGAGAAACTACTAAGGAAACATATCTCTCTTCACTTGGAATCCTTCAACTTTTTGTCAGTGAGGCAACATGGCTTCAGAGAAGGTAGATCAACAGTAACAAACTTATTAGAATTTTATGATGAGGTAAGCCGAATCTCACAGGAAAGAGAGGGCTGGGCAGATTGCATATTCCTAGACTTCCAGAAAGCGTTTGACACTGTTCCACATGGGAGACTTATTAGGAAGCTGCAATCAATGGCTAGAATAGGTGGAAATGTTTTGGAATGGATAAAAACTTACTTAGAAGGAAGGGAACAGAGGGTTAGAGTAAGACACACAGTGTCTGAATGGAGAAGAGTTAGTAGTGGAGTTCCACAGGGTTCAGTTTTAGGGCCACTTTTGTTCCTTGTATATGTAAATGACCTACCAGAGTCTGTAAATTCATTCATGAATATGTTTGCAGATGATGCAAAGATTGTGAAGAAAGTAAAAAACGAGAACAATGGTAGAGAACTTCAGGAGGATCTAAATAATCTGCATGAGTGGTCAGAAAAGTGGCTAATGAAATTCAATACTTCAAAATGTAAGGTAATGAGAATGGGTACAAGTGCAAGAAGGCCCAAGCTTGACTACTCGGTGGCTGGAGTACAACTTCAAGAGACAGAAAATGAGAGAGATCTAAGAGTAAACATATTGGCAGATTTGTCTCCAGAAATACATATAAATGGCGTAGTAAGGGCAGCATATGCATTCTTATCAAATGTAAGGGTAGCCTTCAGGCACATGGACAAGGAAATGTTCAGAAATATTTATGTAACCTATGTGAGGCCAAAACTCGAATATGCAGCCCCCTTTTGGAATCCGCACTTGAAAAAGCACATAGCTAAGCTTGAAAAAGTTCAAAGACATGCCACGAAACTGGTGCCAGAAATACGCAATCTCGGTTATGATGAGAGGCTGAGGGAATTAGACTTGCCATCACTCGAAGCTAGAAGAGTAAGGGGGGATATGGTGACAGTCTTTAAATTCCTTCATGGTTATGATAGAGTGGATAGGGATCGATATTTCGATATGGCTGGCTCTAGAACTAGAGGTCATAGTTTGAAGCTTCGGAAGAAAACTTGTTTGCAGGATGTAAGGAAATACTTTTTCAGTGTAAGAGTAGTTGATAATTGGAATTCGCTAAGCGAGGAGGTAGTTAATGCTACCTCAATCCATAGTTTTAAGGACAGGTATGATAAGTATCACTAAGTCTAAAAATGGAACCGATCAGGAGACGGGAAGATACGAGCTTTGGGCTCTTTCCCGTAAACACAATTAGGTAATCACAATTAGGTAATCACACACACACACACACACACACATATATATATATATATATATATATATATATATATATATATATATATATATATATATATATATATATATATATATATATATATAGAGAGAGAGAGAGAGAGAGAGAGAGAGAGAGAGAGAGAGAGAGAGAGAGAGAGCCCCAACGTATTCCTTGCGTGTCGTAAGAGGCGACTAAAAGTGGACGGTGCAGGGGGACTAGGAATCCCCCCCTTGTATTAACCTCCTGCAAGACGTCAAAGAAGAAGGGGAGTAGAGGGAAGAATAACTTCTCCCCAAACTCTAGTTTTGGGGTGTCTAAATGTGCCTGGTTGTAGTACGATAGAGAACAAAAGATGTGAGATTAGATATATGTTTGGTAGGAGGAGGATGGATGTATTGTGTGAGACGAAGATGAAAGGAAAAGGAGAAGTGGCATTAGGTGAAGTGACAGGTAGGGTGTCTGGGGTTGAAAGGGGGAGAGCGAGAGAAGGTGTGGCATTATTGCTGAGTGAATGGATGGCAAATAAGGTAGTGGAATGGAAAGAAGTGTCATCTAGGCTGACGTGGGTGAGGGCTAGGATAGGTAGGGAATGTTGGGCTTTTGTTAGTGCATATGGGCCAGGATGTGAGAGAAGTGAGGAAGAGTGGGATGAATTCTGGAATGAGTTAACTAGATGTGTGGATGGTCTGAGTAGAAGGAACTATGTAGTTGTGTTGGGAGACTTGAATGCCAGAGTGGGTGATAGAGAGGTAGAAGGCACTGTAGGAAAGTATGGGGTACCAGGTGGGAATGAGAGTGGCGAGAGACTGTTAGATATGTGTGTGGAGCAAGAGTTGGTGATAGGTAATAGTGTTTTCAAGAAGAAGTTCATAAAGTATACATGGATGAGAGTAGCAAATGGAAGAGTGAAAGAAAGAGCATTGATGGATTATGTGTTGGTAGCAAAGAGCATAATTGATAGAGTGAAAGATGTGCATGCATTCAGGGGTGTGGCTGCTGGGATGTCGGATCATTTTTTGGTTGAAGCAAAAGTGGTAGTAGCAAAAGAGTGGGGAAATAGTGTGGGGGGATGTAGAAGGGAAATAGTGAAGGTGGAAGATTTGAAAAAGCCAGAAAAGAGACAGGAATATCAGGACAGGTTGAGAGTGGCATATGACAGGGTGAAAGAAAGAGAAGTTGGGGAGTTAGGGGAGGAATGGCGGTTGATGAAAGAATGTTTTGTGGGACATGCAAGTGATGTGTGTGGAAAGAGGTTTGTTGGAGGTGGCATGAGGAGGGGCAGCAAGTGGTGGAATGAAGGGGTGAAAATGAAGGTGGAAGAAAAAAAGAGGGCTTTTGAGGAATGGCTGCAGTGTAAAAGTAGGGAGAAGTATGAAAGATATAGGGAGAAAAATGTGGAAACCAAGCGGAAGGTAAAGGAAGAGAAGAGGTTGGTAAATGTTAGGTGGGGACAGGATTTTAGTAGGTCATATGAGGAGAGTAAAAAGAAGTTTTGGAAAGACGTGAAGAGAGTAAGGAAGGGTGGATCGAGGATGGAAGAGACAGTGAAAGACGTGAATGGACAGATGTTAAGATGTAACGATGCAAGGAAAAGATAGACAGAATATTTTGAGTGCTTTCTGAATGTTGAGGAAGATAGAGAGGCAGCTATAATGGCAGTGGAGGATGTTCAAGTGCCAGTAATGGGAAATGAAAATGAGAGAGAGATTACATGAGAGGAGGTGAAAAGGGCATTGTATGAAGAGAAAGCTGGTAAAGCGCCTGGAATGGATGCTGTGAGAGCGGAGATGTTGAAATAAGGGGGTGTGACTGCATTGGAATGGTTAGTGAGAGTGTTTATTATATGCTTTAAGCTGTCAATGGTGAGAGTGGAATGGGTGAGAGTGTGGTAGGAAAAGTGTATGGTAGGATACTGGTTAATAGGATTAGGGATAAGACAGAAAATGTGATCACGGAAGTGCAGAGTGGTTTTAGGAGAGGTAGAGGTTGTATAGATCAGATTTTTATAGTTAGACAGTTATGTGAGAAATATTTAGCAAAGGGTAAGGATGTGTATATTGCATTTTTGGATCTGGAGAAAGCATATGCTAGAGTTGATAGATAGGCAATGTGGAATGTTTTGAGAGTATATGGAATTAATGGTAAATTGTTGCATGCAGTGAAGAGTTTGTATGAGTGCAGTAGAGCTTGTGTTAGGGTGGGAAATGAGGTGAGTGAGTGGTTTCCAGTGAGTGTGGGACTGAGACAGTGATGTGTGATGTCACCATGGCTGTTCAATTTGTATATTGATGGAGTTGTAAGAGAGGTGAATGAGCAAGTGTGTGGTCGAGGTTTGAGAATGGTAGATGGGGATGATAATGAGTGGGAGCTGAATCAGTTGCTGTATGCAGATGATATTGTGGTGGTGGCAGATTCAGAGGAAAAGCTGTGTCAGTTAGTGTCAGAATATGGAATGGTGTTTGAGAGAAGGAAGTTGCGAGTGAATGTGGGAAAGAGTAAGGTTATGAGGTGTACAAGAAATGAGGATGGTGCTGGATTGGATGCTATGTTGAATGGAGAGACACTTGAGGAAGTTGATCAGTTTAAGTATTTAGGCTCGGTTATAGCTGCAAATGGTGGAATGGAAGCAGATGTGTGTCACAGAGTGAATGAAGGATGTAAAGTGTTGGGTGCATTGAAAGGAGTGATGAAGAATAAAGGGTTGGAAATGAATGTTAAGAAAGCTTTATATGAGAAAGTGGTTGTGCCAACTGTGATGTATGGATCAGAGTTACGGGGTATGAAAGTAAGTGAAAGATGGAAACTAAATGTGTTTGAGATGAAATGCCTGAGGAGTATAATTGATGAATCTCGGTTGGATAGGGTTAGGAATGAAGTGGTAAGAGCAAGAACGGGTGTGAGGAGAGAAATTGCAACCAGAGTAGATATGAATGTTCTGAGATGGTTTGACCATGTGGAAAGGATGGATGATGAAAGACTGCTGAGAAAGGTGATGAATGCGAGAGTTGATGGGAGAAATGCTAGAGGGAGGCATTGGTGTGGATGGATGGATGGAGTAAGGAGAGCCCTGAATGATAGGAGGATGGATGTGAGGGAAGCAAGCGAGCGTGCTAGGAATAGGAATGAGTGGCGAGCGATTGTGACTCAGCTCTGATGGGCATCTGCTGTTACCACGGGGCCGCATCTTACAGAAGTAGCCCTGTGGTAGGGGCAGAAGGGGAGTTGGAAGTTGTGAAGCGACACAGGTTGTGGAAGACCCGGGAGGATGGGCTGTGGCACTTCAGCAGTGCCATCTGAACGGTCGCTAGCTCCCTCGTCATTGCCCATAGAGCACAGTAATCCCCTTATTGTTTTCTTTTTTTGATGTCGGCTACCCCCCAATTAAAAGGGGAAACAGCCAAGGTAGATAGATAGATTATATATATATATATATATATATATATATATATATATATATATATATATATATATATATATATATATATATATATATATATATATATATATATATATATATATATATATATATATATATATATATATATATATATATATATATATATATATATATATATATATATATATATATATATATATATATATATATATATATATATATATATATATATATATATATATATATATATATATATATATATATATATATATATATATACATATATATGAATTCATAGATAGATAGATCAGCTATGGAGAAAAAATGAAACAACAGATTGCTAAGAATCTTCCAAACTGTAATTTAGTTCATAATCAGAATTCCTTTGAAGATGGACTAATATGCAGTTCAAGAGGTCTCAGCATTTCGTCATGTTTTTTTCTTTTTATCTGACCTCTATTCATCGATTTTTAGGCAAAATTGATTAAGGTAACCCTTGATAGATAGGACACATGCAAAGAATTACGGATGGGGGTTTAAAATGTAAAGGATTGTCAAGAATGCAAAGTAGTCTTCGTTCTACCTTACTGCACAAAGGCAGATAGGGAAAATCTACAAGCTAGCTATAAAATACTGATAAGTTGAATGATAGAAGAAGTGAGGTACAGAAGATAAATATTTGCTTGATGATTCATCTAAACATAGAGGTGATAAGAGAATGCTAAAAACCAGATAGGAGAGAGGTGGGTCTATCGTTATAGAACATCGTCGTTTCAACTGAAGAAGAATGCAGAGCAGTGATGTAATTAGATACTCATAAAGCCGTGAGACTTGCGGATATGTCTCCATATGTACTTGGAATATGTGCTACACCATAATCTGTGGCAAATCTTCAAAGAGGGAAAATCGACACAGCTCTAAGCTATAGAGTGCAAAGTCATGGAAAAACTACCGAAAAAACACATTTCTCTTCACTTGGAGTCTAAAATTTTTGTCAGTGAGACAATATATATTCAGAGAGCACAAGTCCACACTATCAAACTTACTGCAATATTATAATGAACTAAGACTTCTTCGTACAAGAAAGACAGGGCTATCAAGACTGTAAATTCTTGTACTGAGATACTTTGAAAATTGACTACTATATTGTCTGAGAGATCTCATAGCTCTATCAATTCCTTACTCCTCCATATGGGAGACTCATTAAGACGCTGTATGTAGTGGCAAAAATAGGTGGAAATGTCTTGGAGTGGATAAAAATTTATAGAGAGAGAAGAGCGCAGAGTGTCACTGTAAGACGCGTAGAGTCAATCTGCCAGTTTGTAAATGCAATTTTAACTATGTTTACAAATGAAAGCAGATTGTAAAGAGAGACAAAAACGAAAGAGTGGTGGAAAACTTTAGGAAGACCAGATAAGTGGCTAATAAGATTTGAATCTTCTAAATGTATTGTAATGAAAATGTGCAAGAGTACAAGAAAACCCCTGTTTAGGTAGTCAATAGCAGGGAAGGAACTTGAATAAAAGAGATCTAGGGGCAAATATAGTGCCAGTTTAATTTTCAAATATGCTTATGGTAAAGGGGGTGTATGTTTTCCTAGAGAACATATTGGTGGTGTTCAGGTATATGGACAAAGACATTTTTAAAAACACATACATAACTTATGTGAGGCCTAAGCTTAAAAATACAACACCCTTCTTGATCAATGCTTGAGAGATTATATCAACAAATTGGAGAAAACTAACAGATACGCTCTAAATTTGAATCTAGAAAGAGAGAGGTGGGATATGGCAACCAATTTTAAGTTTTTCTAAATTCTGGAGTTGATAAGGAGTAATACTTTAATTTGGTTGTCTTTGGAGTTGCACGTCATAATTTGAAGCGTCATAGGATAACTTTTTTGCAGGATGTTAAGGAAGCATTTTTTTAAAGTGAAAGAATACTTGATATTTGGCATTTGCAAAGCAAAGAAACACTTAATGCTAAATGCATTCATAGTTTTAAGGAAAGATATGTTAATGAATAAGAATAAGAACCTGATCAAGGGACGGGGATCTGAGATCTTAGGATTTTTTCCCGTAAGCACAGTCAGCTAAATACACATACACATATGATGAAAAATAATTTATCTGTTTTCCATAATGAAGAATATAAAAACAGCTTACAATGGGTATAATCTAATAAATGAATTATTACAGATGATAGACTAAACTTAAATATTAATTACAAGTGATGAAATGCTATAATAATAATAATAATAATAATAATAATAATAATAATAATAATAATAATAATAATAATAATAATAATAATAATAATAATAAAAATAATAATAATAATAATAATAATAATAATAATAATAATAATAATAATAATAATAATAATAATAATAATAATAATAATAATAATAATGGTAGCAGTAGTGTTAACAGTAGCAGCCACAAAATTACACTGTATATGGAGGTTTGCTATGCTGCTTAACTTTTTTTGAGGCTGGGCAAATGAAGGGATTTATCAGCTATATCAATGATCCATTCCCCCTTTGACATATTGATCTTGTTTATCATTTCATTGAGGAAGGAACACGTTGTGGTTCCACTTCAGTTTACTGTATGCTGTACCCTTGTTCATTGATATGAACATTTAGAGCCAAGTTCTGTTGCTTATACCTTATTGGTTTTCAAAGTTCAGTCATACTCTGTTGCATCAAATGTAGCACCTGCCCCAAGGGATCAGTTTTCATTCCTCTTACTTTTTCATATGTGAATGTTCTTAATGCATTGGTTCAAAATACTTCCATATCGTATTATGGGTTTCTGTACATATTTATACCTGCAATCTAATAAATTTCATATTTATGAAAATATCTCTGGATACATACTTACTTTGCTAATTCAACCTACCCTTAAAATCAGTAAGCAAAATTAAGAATTTACATTGGGATCAGTGTTTATTTTGGAAACCCGAGGTATAGCTTGGGAAGATATTTTGACAATGGCAGTCTGATTTATTTTCACATACACTGCATTTGTACGCACAACTGCCAACAAATGTTTATGTTTATGGAAAGATTGAAGCAACCTTTATATTTGATTTACTGAACAATTTTTCTTAGATTGCGGCCAATCAGCTCACTCTGGTTGGGAAAGTCAAGTGCTTTATTAACAACATTAAGTATGATAAAGTCTTACTAAAACACTTATATTATTGGCAAACCATTTAACACAGCTCTTCTTTGATTAATGCGAATGCCCCTTCCTACTATTTTAGTCTTTTATCACCATGTCGAAATCCATAATGTAATTACTTTTCTTCTCACCACTATTCTGATGAAGCTAGCTGAGTGGCCACAAAGAAAGAAAAGAACTTAGGTAACAATGCATCATTACACCTCTTTCATTTAAAGTGCTTGTAATTTGGCTTTGCTCAGCATGTTGACATTGGTTTTTCTGTTTTCCTAAGTGGTTTAAAATATTTCGAAGACAGGAGAGAATGATGCCTTTTGCTATGTTACCTTTGGACTTTTATGTGGCTTTTAAGTCCAATTTTGGGTAGGAGAGCTCTTCTACATTAAGGGCAGGAAGTACCAATGGGCCTTTGTTGTTGCTGCCTCTCCCTCTTTGTCTTATATTTTCTACCAATTATGTGCATCTGTTAGTTTCAAATTTGCTGCTCCTGTATAGATGTTGGCTTGCCAATTTACTATTTTTGGTATTGATTTCCCAGTTGCTGATGTCAATGTTTCATTTCATCATTTTAATTTCTTGCTAGCATCTTTTACATCAGCCTTCATTAAGTTGGGGGTGGAAGATTTGTTTTGGCAGGCATTTATGTTTCCTGATGATGAAGGGTTCAGTGTTTGCTAAGTTTGCCTTGAGGTTGACATTGGAGGATAAATGACTTCCAAGATAAGAAAAGTGGTCTGCATTTTCTGGAGTTATGTCATCAGATTGAACTGATGTTTTTTTTTCTGATTTGCCTTGGTTGGTTAAGGATGGTATATAGTTTGAATCTTCATGCAGTTGATGGCGAGTCCAAGTTTTGTGTCTGCACAGTTTATGGTAGTCAGGATCTGTCCAAGGTATTCTACTAGAGCATTAATACTGTTATCTGCATACTGGAACTCAGTGAGGGAGCGTGTGGCTGTCTTATTTTTAACCTAGAAATGGGCAAGATTATTGCTTACCATCTGTATTGTAAAGAATTTCAATTCTTGGGGGTAAGTCATACTTGATGATGTAGATGACTGTCACAATGAAGATGGTAAACAGAGTTTGGATAATTACACATCCCTGATCTGGCCTGAATTGGCTAACAGTTGCCGTAGCTAACCATGACTGTGAGACGCATACTGTCTTGAAGGAATCTCATGATTTGTATGTACTATTCAAGACGTCCATAGATGTATAAGGTCAATTAATGTCAAGTATAAATGCTGAAAGTGTTCAATGCATATTTCTTGTAGATGATGCATCTTATAAATGAAGTTATTTTACAAACTCATAACCATATCAAACTGAAACTTAAAAAACTTTCAGTGGTAATGACTAGATTAATGGTATACTGCACACAGCACAGTTAAGCAGTATGTAAGTAGAAGCATGAAGGCTATATGCTCAGCATCTTACAATAATTGAACTGATAACATACATTTTTCTTCCTCTGTTCTTCACTGTATCCATATGTAATTTGAAAATTGGGTTGCCCCTCTGGTTTTCAAAATTGGAGACAGTAAAGCTATTCATAATGTTTACCAAGACACAGGTTCTGGCTATCTCTTTATCTTCTTTTCTCTTGATAGCCCTATTGTCTTCGAAACTAACGAAAGTTACCCTCTTAATTCTATTAACATACAATCCATACAGCCTCTAACTTGTCTTGGAGGAATCACATAATTTAAATTTATAAATCTACATCCAAAAAATTGGGGGTTCTGTTTTGATTTCATCATTACTTTTCCTCTTTACAGTTACTTAAAATCTATAAAGATCTTATCCGTCCCTGCTTAGAATATTGCTCACACATCTGGGGTGCTTCTTCTTATACTTATCTCCTTGATAGGGTTGAATCTAAGGCAGTCAGACTCATTAATGATCCTTCTCTTACTTCTAATCTGGATTCTCTCTCTCTTTGCCTTAAGGTATCTTCCCTTTCTCTTTTCTATTGCTGCTCTGATGAGTTGGCAAGTTGCATCTCTCCCCCTTCTCTTTTCTATTGCTGCTCTGATGAGTTGGCAAGTTGCATCTCTCCCCCACTGCCGAGGCTGCGTAACACTCGCCAAGTGGCCTTGTCTCATAGATATCGTGTGGAGATTTGTAGTTCACGGATTGGTTGGTGCAGCAACTGCTTCTTCCCATCTACCTCCAGACTCTGGACCTCTCCCTCCTTCTGTCTTTCTAAATTCTTATGACCTATTTTCCTTCAAAAAGCAGATCTATCGTCATCTCAGGGCCTAATCCTCCATATCTCTAGGTCCTCAGTACTTTTGACTATTTTTTCAGTCTGTCCTTTTCCTTTGCATATCATTACCTCATCTCTGCCTTGTCCATAACCTTTTTCTTTTCCTTTGTCTTAATGTTTTCTCGTCTCCGGGCCTATAATGATGATGGCAGTTTTTTTGCTTGTCCCAGTGTCACACTTATAAAAAAAAAAAAAAATGAGGCTATGGTAGCTGGAGTTACCTTCATCACCTGGAAGTGGATTGCCAATAAAATGAGCAAATGTGAACCTTGAGTTACTGAGAACTGGAAGATGGGATATGACAACATCCATGCAACCTTTGGCTCCAGTGCACCAGAAGAATTCTTCAAAGAAAGCAAAAACAAACTTGCAGAATTGGACTGCACTGTGGAGGACCACTTGTGGACAATCAAGGAAGGGGAATGGAGTTGAATGGTAAGTTACTTTCGCAAACAGATTTGGAGGCAATGGTGATCTCATTCTTGAAGGGGTCTGGAAACGTTGGAACCAAACAAAGCGCATTTTCTCCACATTAGTGCTCAATAATTTTGCACTATGAGAAGCAAAATCTGAAGAAAAAATCGGGAATTAAATTTTTTTATTGAACTAAATGGCTTGAAAATTCAACAGACCTCAATCTGACAAACACATTGGAAAAATCCTGAAAGACAAAGTGGAGGTTAACATGATCTAAGAACATGACGTTGATCGGTCTTCAAAAGACAAGCTTTTGAGACTTTTCCAATAAGTTTTGGAGGATCCTGAGTTTGACACTGATCTCTTCGAGTCACTGCTTTGATCATACTCCTCAAGACTGCAGGCTGTATGAGAACTGTGAGGCTTCCACACTAAATACAGACGGCATTATAGATTACTATTGCTCAACGTGTTTATAACCTCCCATCAAAAGGTTATGTACGACACTATTTACCTGATTATCAGACATTCTCAGCCTCATATGTACATGCTTTATAACTTTATAAAAACATGTTAAGTAACGCCAAAATTTTCTTCAAGGAAAGGAAAACAAAGGTGTGGATTTTGTTCAAAGATACCTTGGAATGTCAAGCGTTCAAGCATCTAACAAATCTTTAGGTAATCTTTCTAGTCCACAAATATTGCATCCCAAGGGAATATATATAATTTTGACACGCAAAACTAAAGGTAATGCATAATATTTAGTGGAATATTACGCTACATACAAGCCTCCCTCATAGAAAAGAGTAAAAATCACATATGTACCAACTCTTTCAATCATAAAATATTATGGTGAAGTAATATCTACTATCAAATAAATCTTTATTGCTGTAACAAGTGATAACAAAGAAGTTGCATCTGGTAAAATGAAAAACATGAAAAAGCATAGTACAGTACATGTATATTCCCTGCTTTATACAATATTAATTTATCACAGCTGTGGATGGTTTTGCCTATAAAAGTAAACATACGGAAAAATTATTTAGGAAATACTGTATTGAAGGGTAAAGTTTTAACGACATTTTGGAAGAAAGTAACTGACTTCGGAAGTGAGAAAGCAATATTAAAATTGCTTATTTCTACTTGCAAAATAAACATAAAAAAGCGCTATGACGACATAATATATTTCATTACTAATTACCAACACCATGTGTCGTGAAAAGAAAAAGAAATAAAAGTTTCTATAAAAATGTTTTGTCACATCTACAAGATATCCTAAATTCACATATTTTATTACCCAGAAACTTATCACATTGTTAGAGAAGTAAATAAACAAAAGGTCCGAATAACTGTATGTAACTAACTCAGTTAACATCCAACATATTTGTAATATAATAAGTATATACAGTACTGTATTATTATACATCAATGGATTTTTTAATATAAGTGGATGAGAAAGAATATACTGATTCACTCTTAAAAAGAGTATGTAACTAATATAGCTGATATAACAATATATCAGATAAAATATAATGACTCTATAGATGAGGAATGCAAATCAGCTATTTTAGCTACATGGCAGTTTTTATACTGAATTACTATCAAGCAAAAGACGTGGGATGGAAAATACGACTATTTCACATACCAGAGGCATAAAAACACTGTTACAGTACTGGTTTCTATCATTCCATAAAATAAAAGAGCTTATACTCTACATGGTTTCTTTAGCATTAAAGCTGTTTATATGTCAATTTAAAGAGGAACTACTAATGTATCCCCTCAATATGGATTCACTACTCATATAAAATGTCAACATAAGAATATGAGGCACATATTCAATCAGAGGATTGTACAAATACACAAGATTTTCAAAACCTGTGCTATATACAATCTAAATTTAAAGATTTCCGATATATTTTAAGTGACTTCTTTCGTATCATATCTAGTAAGTTAAACTGTACAGAAAATTCTTACTTCAAATAAATTTACTTATGTGATTTAATTACTGGAAAAATCAGTAATGTAGAAATGTTCTGTTCCACAGATTTTTTATTTTTTATTTATTTTTTAAACAATGTAGGACTAGTTAAAAACTTGCTGCTTCTTTTTCAAAATTGCAGAGCAAGAATAGATAACAAAATCACATAAATGACTTAGCAATAAACACGTTTCAATTAAAAACAAAAACACAAAAATGCATACAAAATTCAGAGCTATGATAAAATTTACACATTCCATTCGAGCCAGACAAATATTTGCATAAATTAGTAAATGTAAATAATCTCCTCACATAGTAGAATTAAACTGTATTGAAATCAGTGAACCATATACAAAATATAAAACACAAAATATATATGAAAGAACGATAAATAAGTGTAAAATTATCCAATTTGATATGGTTTACTCTGATTAAAAAATTTATTCTCCTATGCATCCCAAGTAATATTATGTGTAGTACAGAATAATATGATATGGAGTAGTATTAAACTAATAATTTATTATTTTTCCTACTGTTTGCCTTTATCCACCTGACTGGCAAAAAGCAATATAAAAAAGATTCTTAATGGATTATGATATATGAAATCATGCAAAAACAGGAAAATACAATAAAGATAATGGGCAATATACTATGAGAGTAATACTGAGGGTATTTAACAAGAATGTGAAAGGCGGTACTGTAATGTACAATCTAGCTCACTATCTATTGTCTACTGTACCCTAAACTAGTATGACCTAATCAAAGTAGCCTAACCAGGTTAGGCTGTGGCGCAATAGACTCCATATAGTGAGGTAGATGGCACGCTAAAGTAGCACCAGTGAAATATACAAATACAATCCTAAAATAAAAGTGCAGATCAAATATACAAGATTAAAAGTTTTACATATAAGAATCGAACAAGTAGGGCTGAGAGATGGACAATAAAAAAAAGCAAGCAAACAATGAACAACTCGGTTAATTATTGTCTGACTTCCAATCTTATCTTGAGCTACATTCAATCATACGAAAACTTTAAATCAACGATAATATTAACTCAGGAAATATCATCCAATGCATATGGCATAGAAACACGGAATAATAATAAATATCTCATCACAGTATATTCCCCTGAATCTGCAATATACTTTATAGGAAATACTATATACCAACATATAAAGCCTTGTTTTCTACATCTGTAAAAAACGTTAAACCAATTTTAATCCAGAGATAACAGCAGACTAGACAAAAAGTTTACAGTGTATATATCAAATAACTGGACAGAAGTAAAAATTCTGATATTGGAATATTTTTTCTCCTATATTAGACTATGTAGGTTATGTATACTGATGTAGTTTTCTAATGTTCACTTTCGTTTATGATAAAAGCAATGTGATTAACTTGCTCAGCCTTTTGTATTATTCATAGCAACCAATCAGCTGTCAACTGAATAATTTTTAGGCATTGAATCATATTGAAAATAAGCTTAATTTGAATAGTATGGAGTATTCTCACAGCTTTTATCTTCATGTTTACATACATACATATACCGAGGCTGTTTCCCCTTAAAAGTGGGGGTAGCCGACATCAAAAAAGAAACAGTTTGGGGAGCAGTTATACTCCCCTCTACTCTCCCTCTTCTATGATGCCTCACATTCACATATATTTCTTTATTTTTACACTGCATATAAAAATAAACATAATTAATTATATAACTTCGTGAAAAGCATATACATTAGCTGTTAAGGCTACAACATAATGATATTTACATTAGCGTGAAAAATGACTGCTGACAAAGATTATAATACTATGAATCTACTAAAGCTCATGAACCATAAACAAAGGTCATTAGTGACTATATCACTGTATGGAACAATTTTTTTCAACATCTGCTTCAGGGATAGACACAGAAGCAGTGGAATTAGTTGAATTCAAACTTCCCTCAGTTATTGCTTTTAAATATTCTGCCTGTGTCATCCATCTCTTGACTTCCTCTCTCAGCAAGTCTTTTCTTCTACCTTTGGGTTCATTTTGTAGTAGTTCAAGAAGTTTACCGAGAGCAAGCTGGTATTTCTCAAGTGCTATTGCAGCATTTCCTTCATGAGCATATAACTCCCCTGAAGCTGCTATTTCCATGGCAGTTTGAATCTGAGGTGTTGTAGAAGAGAGTCTTATGAGTTCATCTCTATTGCCTCTGTACTCATTAGAAGAAGATTCTTGTCTCTCGATCTGTGGTATTTTGGTATTACGTACTGCTTCATTATCAGATTTTAGGATCTTCTTAAGCTCCTCAGTCCGATTAAGATATTCTACCACTTTGCGTCTTAAGGCAGCTCTCTTCGTGGCATCTGGTTCTATTCGAAGAGCTGGTACAATATACTGTAATGCTTCACTATAATTCCTGCAATAAAATGGGAAGATTACACTGTGTTAAATAATACTAAAATACATAATATTTCATGATAAAGGATTTTCACAGTAAATGAAAAGTTTATCTACAAATACAAGGGCCATATTCCCTTTTAAAGTTGGGTAGTTGAGTTAAAATCTAATTATGCACATGGCCCCATTCCCCCTTGTAAGGAGGGTGGCCGAGCCAAGAAACACACCTAATCACTAATGTTTCACTCATTGCTACCATTTCAGTGTTTTTCCCACAATCATACTATAAATCTCCTCCCTTTACTCGAATTTGTTTCACAATCACAAATATTCAGAAGACAATTACTAGGGTTCAAATTAAAGTTTTCCTACCATATCCTCCACATATTCCTTGACTCGCCACAGAAAAAAATACGAGGGGAGGATTGCTAGGCTCCTTGTTTCACCCTAGTAAATCGACTTTTACGACAGGTTGGAGAGCAGAGAAACAGTTTTTATGTATTCCATCCCAGGAGAAAGAAAAAGAATGCAAACTAAAAGAGCAAGTGAGAATGAACTTTGGGAAACTAAAGATAGCATTGAGTAGGATATTTACTAAAAATAACATATCTACTGTAACTGAATTTCAACTGCAGCACTATATAAAAATATACAGACTACCTTCTTTTAAGTTGTATGAACGATATCCTAAGTTCTGTATGTTTAGAAACTTCATCATACTGCAGCATCAGACATAATTACTGAGTGAAACTCCGATCAAACAGAAGACTGTAGAAGTCAAGCTAAAAATTAGCATAGGCTACCAAGTACAACTTTACCATTAGCTACATGATAAGATCATCAGCGACAATTTCACTCCGATATTTATAAATTTTAATGCTTAGTGTTACTGATTTTAAATAGGTAGTCCATCTTTAAAATATATTCACGGCTAATATTATCCTGTAACAGCCTCCTTTTTAAAACTCCTCCTTCCTTTCAACTTTTCTTGCCATACAACAACAGTGAGAAGAGGTGTGACAGGGGAAGTCTGGAGCAAGTGCAGCTGCTGTTTCCACCTTAATTATTTATATAGAAAATAACATTATGTATGACGAATATTTCATAAGGTTATTTACCACGTCCCTATCTCATACTACATAATGCATAAAATTCAACAATAATCAGTAAACTACTTACTTATATGCATTCTCATACTCCTTACATCCGTCAAAATTAACGGCCCGTGTTAGTAACTCTGTTGCCTTGGAGATGCTCTCTGGTCCAGGTTTATGTTCAAGATCAACAAATGAATGATTGAAAAAGTCATCAAAATCAATACGCTGGTTTACATCCCGCTGCAAGCACTGCTGCAGTAAATCCCTACATTCTGATGAAATATTTGTACCATAAGGAACTTCTATGGGTTTCTCCTTCTTTATCTTTCCAATGAGTTCTTCCATAGTCTTGGAAGTATAAGGGGCCTTTCCAAAGAGACACTCATAGAGAATGACTCCAACAGACCAAAGGTCAACCTTAGCATTATACTGTCGCTTCAAAACTATTTCTGGCGCCATGTACAATGGACTCCCTTTTATGGTGCTATTAGTGTCATCCTCTGGCATGAGCTGGGCAAGCCCAAAGTCACCAATTTTTAGTGAAGGATTTCTGTGTGATTTGAGGAAAATATTGGAAGGTTTCAAGTCTAAATGACTCACATTTTCTTCCCTCATATACTTCAACGCTGCAGCCAACTGCTGTAAAAATCTCTGACACACAGCTTCTGGCAGTCTCTGTTTCGACTTTACAAAAGCTGATAGATCCCCTCCACTACAATATTCCATGATAATATAAATATATTTGTCATCCCACACAAAATCCTTCATTTCCACGATATGTTCATGCCTCAGTCTTTTTAGAATTCCTATCTCAGTGACGAGGTTATCCAGAGCAGACTTAGATAAATTCGATTTCAGCACACATTTCACAGCCACAACTTCCCTCACGGCGCCTTTCCTATAAGCTTTATACACATCCGCATAGCTCCCGGTGCCTATTTTCTCGGCAAAGATGTAATCCGGGACGTTCGGAGTACCAGAAGCCATAGCTGATAAGTCTTATACGTCAATTTTCCTCTCGATTTTGTCTCTATTTGTTTACATCGCAGAATCATAGACATATGTTGTAATTAGATTACCAACACTACGTTTCCATTGGGGGAATAGCAACAATGGCTGACGTTGGCTGGCATAATTCTCTAAGGAAATTGCTCTGTGACTGAGTTGTGTCATACTGCTCTTTCGAAGTCTATTTTCTTCTCCATATATAAATCAAAACCAGCCATGGTGATATCTTATAGCGTTATGGCAGCTAGAATTAAAGTAAATTATACAGGAAGACCTAAGTAATTTGCGTGACTTAAAAAGCATGTAAGCAAATAAAAATAGTTTAACCACACACTACGCTGCTCATGATAAATATAAGTAATCTCAGTTATGATGAAAAGCTAAACGATTTAGACTGACGACCACTTGAAACTAAAAAGATAATTGGGAATTTTTTTTTTATAAAGGGTTTTAAATTCCTCCCAGGTTATGACACAATAGACTAATATCTAAAGCTAG
The DNA here is from genome assembly GCA_037179515.1 of Halocaridina rubra. Taxonomy (NCBI): domain Eukaryota; kingdom Metazoa; phylum Arthropoda; class Malacostraca; order Decapoda; family Atyidae; genus Halocaridina; species Halocaridina rubra. The sequence continues at coordinate 32,599 of JAXCGZ010007553.1, read as the reverse complement.
ATTTAATTAAATACTGTTTTAATGCATACTTTTCAGCTTCTAGTGCAATCTAATTCCTACATAAGTATTAAAAAATAATAACAATACAAATTAATTGAGTTGATACAAATAATTAATTATAAACATTGAGTAAATAAGAAAATAAAGCCTAACCTAAAACATAACTTAACCCTGTCTAATCCATACCAAAATGACTATAGAAACAGAGTATATAAAATACAAATACAAACTCAGTCTAAACTAAAATTAAAAATAGAATTTATGAATGATAAATTAAGTTTTTAGAGAGAGGGATCAGACACCAGAGTCACAGGAATATATGTCATAGTACTATAAACAACTTTAAAATATTATAGTGATTTTGATGGGACTATCTGCCTTTAAAAGATAATTACAATTTGTAATGAAAATAATATTAAGAATAGGGTAAACACGTCAAGTTAGTAAATACTCAAATACAAGAATAAAAAATTGGAGACTAAGAAGACATCAATTGCCTCTCATTCTATAATTCGGTCTTTCTATGTACTTTTTCCTAGTTGATCCATCGAAAACCTAAATTTTGTCTGCCATAAGGTAAACAGTCACATCAACAGCTTGTATCGTTAATATTTATAAACCTAAAAGTATAAGTAAATTATATTATTTTGTCATGTTAAGGAGTAGTGACTAGCATTTGACCTCATGATACTTGGTGAAAGACATGGAGTGATGGATTTTATAATACTGACATTAATGTCGAGATTGACTCGCTTTATGCACCCCTCCGTAACTCATACCTCTTCAAATAGCAATTATACTCATATTTATACCTCTTCAAATAGTAATTATATATATATATATATATATATATATATATATATATATATATATATATATATATATATATATATATATATATATATATATATATATATATATATATATATATATATATATATATATATATATATATATATATATATATATATATATATATATATATATATATATATATATATATAACACGTCACCCACTCCTGGAAAACTGTTACTTTGGTATAAATCACTCAAATTGATTTATGGTTATTTTTTTTTAAATAAGCTAAACCAGAGAGTAGCTATTGTGTACTCGAGAGACCCCACCAATTCTTTTGTGAGCCACACTGCTGCATAAGCACCCAAATTTACCTCATAAGGGTTCATAGCTAACAAGCCTAACCAAAACTTTTTACATTGCCATTCCATCCAGTCGCTCAGTGGCAACTCACAGCTTAATGCATATCCCAACTTACATTCTTTCGAATCCTTTTTTACTTGTGACGGCAAGAGTCCGCTTGGCTAAACTGCGATGTGAATACCATCCAGCCCTTCTGCACTATCAGAAGAGGCTGAACTAGTCCGTCAGTGATGCATGCCCAGGATGTAACACATCACCTTATACAATCAATCTTAGTATGGAGACACAATATTCAACATACATTCCCTGAGAGCTCTGTGGTTAAGCCCGGGATCAACAGTCCTTCCTAAGGGACTTGGGGCTGTTTGGCTAGGCTGCTTAGGAAACAACATCAACAAAAAGAAAAAAAATAGATAAAACTGGAAGAAAAACTGTTCATATGACATTTTTACTGGCGTAGCATAGAGCTTTTGTGCCTCTGAAGTGCTTGAGTTCTTGGTTCCTAATGTACTTGCCAAGTCTATGTATTTGGTTCGTGCAGGCCAGGCGAAAGATTTCCAGGCTGAGCTTAACATATTAGTGAGAGAACTGTGTGGTTAACTGCTGTTGCGAATTCCACAGGACAGAACAAACTTAGCTGGCAAGCTGGACTACACATCGGGGGCTGTTGCAAAGGCACGATGTATTGCATTTTCCTTTAGCCACAAGGTATGCTCCATTCATCAAATACCATCAATTCAAGATGATGCCTGGCTCTGCCTGTTGGAAAGTGGGGAGTGATGGAGCTCCTATTTATTAGTGTTGATATTACTAGTATTCAAATCAATGGCAGTATGATAATTTATTACATAACAAATTAAGTTACAGTCTATAATTAGTGATTTTTTTAAAATTTTTTGGTCCCTTGAATGTGAGTGTGACATAAGAAAGTTTTTGAGATATCATAGTTCTGCATCCACACCCACTAACTGAAAGAAGGGAGCTCACTAAGAAGGTCTCTTTGAAGACATCCTTAGTAGTAATACGTAATGCATTTCAGTTCCTAGTTCCCGCAAATTTGCTGTACTTTTTCTTTAATTTAATTGTTTCAATGTGTTTTTATCATTATTATTAATTGTGCAGATCTCTTTGCTAATTCGACTGTGCCTTTTGTTGAATTTCCTTATTTTTCTTTGTGAAATATTATTCAAGCAGATCTATTCATGAATTTTTCAGAGCCTTTTCTTGTTCGAGTATTTCGTTGTGTTACATTCTGTTGTATAATATATTATTTTTCGTGCAGATCTCTGCTCCTATAATTCATGAATTACTTTTAGAAAAAATTAATTATTGATGAGGCAGTTAATATAAAATGCTGTAAAATTTTATGTACAATATTCAGTTATTACTTCATCTTAAAAGCAAAGATTTTTTTTAATGAGCACTGTTATTACATGTGACCTGTCGCATACAGAATGTCCTGTAAAGCAATTGGATCAAGGAGAGGATCTCTGCTTTTTATTTGGTGGTAGACCTTGTCAGCCCATTGAGCTAATGTTTTTACCGTTATATAAATGGAATTACTTGTGAAGTAATCTCTTGACGTCCTTGAAAGGACAATAATGCCTTTCCTGTGGCTCTTTAAGAATTAAAATGTGGTTCCTCTCATACATCACTCCTGTTTATACTACATGCACCTGAAAGTATAATGATAGATTGTTGAAGTGATCACTGAGCAATCCATATTTTGTAATATTAATGATCTTGAAGATAATGCTTTATGTTTAAAAAGTTCTTTGTTAAAATCTAGTCAGGGAGTAACAAACATAGTAGTACCATAAGGATCGGATGCACTGCATTTAAGACCAGTTCTTATAATTGCGGAATCACAGGAGGGTTTTAGCTTCTGTAAGTAGGAAGGACTGCCTTCTCTTATGTTAATGCATCTTATAATTTATATATATGAATTGTGCATAATGTACTGTTAGCAGTACTATGAATATATATTCAGTACAGAGTACAGTTCTTATACTGTACTTCACACGCACAGTACAGGGTATGGTTTGTATTACCGTAGTATTAATACTATTGTGATCATTTTGTCACAATGATAAAAAGATGTAAATGTATTCATCCAACATATCTGAAGTAAAAAGAAGTGGTGTAAAGGTGCTCCACTCGTATTTAAAGGGGAGAGGTCACAGATTATTGTTACATAATTAGGTGTATTGTCCAAGATGAGCAAAATTTGAAGTTAATGTAATTCCTGCATGGAACTTAATGGAAAGAGCAATTTACATTTGAATTGGGGAATAAGTCTGTGGTTTTTCGTGGTTTCTTATTTGAATTGTAATGCACTGATATAGTCGTTTTGTTGATTATAAGATCCCGGTATTCCAAGTTCCCAGGAAATGGTGATGGGTTGACCTCATTCATATTTCAGAATTATTTTAATCATCCTTTTTATGTACATCACTTGGTGATTGCAGACTGGCTTATTTTAACCCTAACCTAGACACTAATTGCTAGCCATTTTCAAGCACTGAAAGATACTTCAGAAAAAAATATAATAATAATTATAATTGCTCGCAAGAAATAATGAAAACATTTGACAACACATCTGAGACCAGTTGTGAATTGAGTGATCACATGAGTAGAGATCACATAGCTGCCGTGGTGCCTCCACTTCTCACTATATTGGTATTGCAGTTTGCTTAACATATTTAGGTGTTATGATCTTTTCTTTTGTAAAGTACAGTATGTATGCTAATGTTATGCAAGTCACTACATTTTTTTATATATTTGACATTTTTTTTTTCAGCTCTGACTCAAAGTCACAAACACTGCTGGAATATTTTGGATATTTTTATTTCACAAGTGTGTTGACTACTTAATATGATTACTCACCCTCCCATGATAGACTTAAAGATATATGACTACAAGTTTCTTTTGCAGATGACTGAACAAGTACAGTAGGAATAATGGTGCGCAAAGGAAAGAATGGAGCACTTCATCTTCGTCAGATTAAACATTTCTTAGAAACAGGAACGTATTTGCCATCAGTTCAAGTCACGGAGAGAAATGGCATTAGAAAAGCATCAAAGTGTTTTGTTATAGATGGTGGCTTCTATTATGTAGGTGCAGAGGGAAATGAGAAAAGATTAGTGTTGTTGACAAATGATGAAAAGACAAAAGCATTTGAAGAATGCCATCAAATTAAGAAATCAGAGGAACACTATGGTCGAACTAAAACGTTAGCATGCCTAAGAGAAAAATACTATTGGACTAGCATGGTACAAGATACCGTTGCAATGATTGTTGACTGTAAAGTATGTGAATTAAACATATGTAATGCATTAGGTCGTTATGTTAGGGTTACAGAGCCTTGGGAATATGTAAGTATTGATATACTTGGCCAATTTACTATAACAAATAGTGGATATGCATTTGTGGCTGTTATAATTGACATTTTTACAAAATATACTTTAGCATTTCCCTTAAGAGACACAACAGTTTCTGATATAGCAACTGCAATAGAAAAATCAATTTATCAGCAAGGTGCCCCACGAAAGTTTTTGACTGATCAATCAGAAGAATTTGTCAGGGAGCTAAATGAGGTCTTGGAAATTGACAAGGGACTTCCTAAAATTGTAATACCTATTACAAAACAGGAAATGAATCGCCCAGATGAAGCTAAGATCAAATCTGAAATACTCAAGCATTGCCAGTTCCCTGAACAAGTGTGGTTAAACTCTCTCCAGAAAAAAGTATACAATATTAATTCAACCTTTGAAACTTTATGTGGACACGTACCATATTATCTAATGTTTCATAGATCTCCAAAGTCAGTGGAACAACTGGGCATGACAGGCTTTTATGTAAAGTCATCCATAGTTATGGGTAACGTCGAAAATTACATGAAAGAGAGAAGTAAAGTTACTAAATCCCTGTACCATGATGTGTTATCAGCATACTCAACTCAAGAAGAGTCTGCCAAGTCAGAACACATAACTAAAGACCGTGATGCAGTCATGCTGAAAACTGATGATTTCCTTCAGGTCAGACATCAAGGGGACCATGGGTATCAAAAGATAATGGAAGATATGGCAAATGTATCTTCTTCAAAAAACGATCATTCTATTTATGCCACAGTAAAAGAAGAGCTTAAGGAGGAAAGTATGCAAAATTCAGCTGAAGCTTCTGTATATGAAATTAACGATGGAGAGGGCCAAGTGATTGTAATGGCAGATGGCATACGTGGAGGAAATGAAAGCGCAGAAACTAATGGCCAGCAAATGGTCATTGTTCAAACAGGATTAAATAATAAAGGACTTGTTATGTTAAGTAATGAACGCTTTAGTCAATATGACATTGATCCTTGAAGTTTACTTCTTCCTCAGTTCTCTTAATAAGGTAGTGGGAGTTGTAGTACATAATGTATATATTTTGTATTTGTGCTTATGACTGAAATAGAAATTAAAAAAATATTTTTTGTATGTTTTATTGACCTCCAAATCCCATATATTTTTGCAGATGAAGAAAGGTATAAGATAGTGTTTGTTCTCTAAGCCGTAGTTATTTATTCTTCATCCAAGCAAATGTGAAGAGACTCACCTCAATAGGAATTTAAAGCCTATACAGTCTGTATTATTTAGAGCCTAATTGTCAACATGAAGATTGCAATTGCATAATATTTGTTGAAAATCCACAAGGTATTACAGGTATGAATATACACTGTAGGTTGGCCGGCTCCCAGTAGGATAAGTTTTATAATGGCTCCTTTGTTAAACGAAGATTTATACTGCTTGAGGCATAGAAGGAGTTTCAGTAGTGTACATGGGGTAAGCCTGTCAGCAGGATCACCAACTGTTGGATATTCTTAATCCCCTCTGCTTTCTCTATTGATGTGTTAACTAATGTTACCTGATTATTAAATTAATTAATTCTTTTGAATAAAATTTGATAATCATGTTTTTAGTATGATTTTATGTGAAGACAGTGAATAGTTTAGAGAAAAAAGCATTGCCTCAAAAGTAATACCGCTTTTGAATTAATTAAAATAAATCTTCTGTACTTGGCCTTTTAAAGTGATAGTTTAAATATCCAGCTCATTTAATTTTTCTGAATCCATGGAAACCTATTACTGTACTTTACAATAAAGGGCTTTGCAATAAATGTTAAATTATTGTAAGTAAACAGCATGATATATGAAAATATATATTTCATGTTCATTACCTTGAAGACTTGTTATTAGATCACTTTGCTATACTAAAGCAATTTTTATATCTTTGAGTATGCAAGCTTCTTTATTTTTAATGAATTATCATGGCTAAAGGGTTACACCGTTGATGCCTGATGGTATTTCTTTGTTGAATTATCACTAGCTTATCTTGAGTGCCTCCATAAAATTTGAATAAGGCAAACATTTAGTGTCAGAATTCTGTATCAATACACTGGATGATGTCAGCCATAGTTACTCTGCCAATAAGTGTAGTACAGTAATTAAACCATTGGTTTCCTTATTTTAAGTAAGTGTTAAATTTGTATTCTGCATTCAAATTTTCTGCAATGATCTGGTTTTACTTCCAGATTTTCTTTTCTTGTAAGGATTAGGATGGTAACCCCTTCCGAAAGACTTTGGTTTTGGCAGAGTGCAACTGTTACTCCTAGTGAAAGCCCTTTCTAACTTCAAACTGTGGTGGGTTTCGAAATGACAACCTTACGAATCAAAGTTATGCATGCAGTATGTATACAGGGGGTCCTCAACTTACGCCACAGCTACGTTCCTCAAGACGTGACGTAACCTGATTTTCAGCGTAAGTCGGAACACACCTATGTCACCCAACTGCTAATGTAATATTAATTTCATACTCTAAGATATAAAAACAATTTCTATGACTTGTGAAAACATAGCTACTGTATAACAAAAAAATGAGAACAATTCCTTATATATATACAGTATACAATGTTGCTTACCTTTACTCCTGGGGTTAGCTTGCACTAGAATGGGGGTTGCAAGGAAAGGAGAGACAGGCTTATTGGGAGGAGGAAGCTGGATAGATGGGTAGGTGAGTGTGGAGACGCAGAAGAACCTGCAGCAGGTACTGGAGATACTGGGGCAGTTGTGTCTGAAGAGGCCGCTGAGGTAGAGGGTACAGGTTCTCTTGCTGGTGGCTCCACCTTCTTGAAGAAATGTTCGAGGCCAGTCTGGAAGGATGCTATCTTCTTGTCCTCTCAAATTTCCATGTAACACCACAGGGAATCCATGACCCCTCTGGCAACCTTAATGTCCCTGGCAATGTTGGGGTCCTCAGCCTCAATCTTTGCCAACTCTTCCTCTATCAGGGCACAACCTTCTTTCAAGCCCTTGCTTGCAAATCTCTTGGCTCTAGGGTTGGCATTTCTTCCTCCTCCTTAATCATCTGCTTCTCCAGTTGAATGAGGTTCTCAGCAGATAACTCCTCTCCATGAGATCCCAGCAACTCTGTTACATCATTAGCCTCCACCTCCAATTTAAACTTGTTACTCAGGGCAACAGCATTCTTGATAATAACCTCAACTGTCTCCTCAAAGCCATGGTAGCATGCATGGTGGTTACCATGGTAGCATGCATAGTGGTTATTATGAAAGCAGGCTTAATAGAACTCGTGGCAGGCGATAAAGTCTCAGGGAAAAAAAAGTCAATATTTTAACTACGAAAAATATACAGTTTGGTTAGGTTATACTATTTTTCCTGTGACTCTTTTACCTGGATTCGGTTAACTTGTTAGCAGGCATGATGCTTACCATGGAAGTAAATAGTATGGTTGCCAAGGTCGTGGGCTTGGTGGTGGCCATGGTAGTAGGTATGGTGGTTACTCTGGTGGTGGAGATATTTGTTACCATGGTAACAGGTATGGTGTCTACTGTGGTAGTAGGCATGGTGGTCATCTTGGTATCACACATGATGGTTACTGTGGTAGTAGGCGTGTTGGTTACCTTGGTATCAGGCATGATTGTTACTGTGGCAGTAGGCATGGTGATTACTGATGGAGCAGGCATGGTAATTACTGTAATAGTAGGCATTGTAGCATGCATGGTGATTATTATGAAAGCAGGCTTAATGGTTAATGTAGCAGTTGGCATTGAAGCTACCTTGGTTGTGAGCATGATGGTCGCCATAGGAGCAGGCATGGTGGCTGCCAAGGTAGTGGGAATGGTATTTACCATCGTAGTGGTCTTGTGGTTTCCATGATGGTTACTGTGGTAGTGGTTATGGTGGTTATCATGGTAATGGGCAAAATGGCAACTGTGGTAGTTGGCATGGTGGTTACTGTGGTAGTTGGCATGGTGGTTACCTTGGTAGTGGTCATGTTGGTTACCGAGGTAGCTGGCATGGTGGTTGCCATAGCAGCAGCCATGTTGATTACCATGGTATTAGGCATGATGGTTGACATGGCAGAAAGCTAGGTGATTACCATGGTAGACATAATGGTCACCATGATTGTAGGCATGGTGGTTATAATGGTAGTAGGTATGGTATATACCATAGTAATGGGCATGGTGGTTACTTTGGGAGCAAGTATAGTGATTACCATGGTAACAGGAATAGTGATTACTGTATTAGTGAGCTTGGTGGTTACTGTGATAGTGGACATGGTATTTAAGAGGTAGCAGTGTGACGGTTACCACATTAGCGGGCCTGGTGGTTATCATGATGAATAATATCATAGTGGTTGGCATGGTGGTTACCTTAAAGGTTGACATGGTGTTTACCAAGTTAGCAGACATTGTGGTTATCATGGTAGTTTGCATGGTAGTTAATGCAATAGTAGGCATAGTGGTTACTATGGTAGCAGGCATGGTGTTACCACAGAAGTGGGCATGGCTGGTTCAAATGCATTGCCACTTCTCAAGTCCAACACACGAATGTGACCGACATCATCGCACAGCCCTTACAAGAGCTCCCACCTAGTAAGACCACCTCTTCCAGCAAGCTCTGCTATGGTCTTAATTTTGGGGGATAATGTTATGCCCCAGCTCACTTCTACCGCAGATGTGTGGGTAATATTCTAAGCAGGGACGAATAAGACTTTTATACATTTCAAGTAACTAGAGAGAGGAAAAGTAATGACGAAAACGAAACAAAATCCCCTACTTTTTGGATGCAGATTTAGAAATTTGGATTATGTGACTCATCCAAGACAAGCTGGAGGCTATCTGCATTCCTAATATATTAAAGGAGTTGAGAATGTAAATTTTGTTAGTTTCAAAGATAATAGGGCTGTCAGGAGGAAAAGGAATTCAAGATATAGTCTTGGAGGCATTAAATTGGACTAAATTTTGGATGCCCCACTCAGCAAATCGGAGTTGAGAGTAGAAGAAAGAGTGATACGAGAATTATTATGAGTAGCAGATGAAGGATGTGAAGAGGAAGCAGAGGAAAAATGGAGGATAAAATCAACGACAAAGGTGTGGAGAAGAGAGGAGGATCGGGACCGAAGAATATAATTGATGAAGAGAAGGAACAGAGTAGGTGAAGGAACAGAGCCCAGTGGAATACCACTGGAAACAAGGAATGAGGCACAAGTAGCGCCATCAGCAACTACAGATATAAAATGGTTGGAAAGAAAACTGGAAATCAGAGAGAAGGGGTAAAGCCATAAGCAGAGAGTGTGGCCAACAAAACCTTGTGCCAGACTCTGTCAAAAGCCATAGAGATATCAAGGGCGATGAAAAAGGATATCCCATAGTGCCTCAGAGAAGATGACCATGCATGAATAAAATAGGACTGAAGATCACCAGTGGATCTTCCCTTGCGGAAGCTGTACATGTGAGTTAGATGCAAGATGTTTCAATAAGTGATAATTATGCAAAGTTTCGAATACTTTAGCAATAGCAGTGGTTAGGGTACTTTGTCGGTAGTTGGCAGGAATATAGCGGTCATCCTTCTTAGGAATAGGTTGAACTAGAGCATGCCTC